>JAVYIG010002538.1:0-241493 GCA_035222895.1 Strongylocentrotus droebachiensis | reverse complement strand
CCTCCTGTTCCGACATTTCTTACAAATATCTCCACCATACTCGCCAGCCTTTCACAGTGGATATTAGAAATCTCGGAAAGCAAAATTAAAACAAAGTCTACATAGTATAATTTCCTGCACAGAAGTTATCAGAAAAAGGACCGAAAGTAGGGTTGGCATTAATTTTCAGGTCAAAACAAATCAGAATCATTCCTCCAAATGAGGAATGTTGGCAGCTATACTATATAAAGATCTAAATCCAGTGTATCATAATTCATGCATATTTTCCATGGGAGAGGCAACGACAGGAAAAAAGTTCACTTCCTGGCATGATGGGAATCTATATAACATCTTTAGAATGTGAAAACAGCCAGCGAGGATGTTTAGTAAAAATAAAAGGAGACATGAACAAATGGGTCGAAGTCAGGCGCGTACGCAGAGAGAGAGAGAGAGGGGGGGGGGGGGGGGGGGGTTGGGGTTAACCAACTTGAGTTATTTGTATGTGTATGTTTTGTGTATGTTTTTTGGTACCCCCCCCCCCCCCCCTTTGATTTTTTTTTTTGTTAAATTTAAAAACAAAAACAAACAAAAATTATGCCAATAGCTGACCTAAAAAGGTGACCTTACCCCCCCCCCCCCCCCCCAACCGAACAAAATGTCAATTTTTCAAATTTCAAGAGAAAAAAAAAAGGAAAAAAAAGTGTCCTCTTAATTTACGAAGCTTATGCAAAAGAGGAAATGACGTATATTTAATTAAAACGTCTTGTAACCAAATGTATTGTGACAGATATTTGTACCTATTAGTAAGAGCGAGCGGGGGAGAGAGAGAGAGAGAGAGATGGGGGGGGGGGGGGGCAGAAAAAGAACTTTGTGTATAACGCATGTAAACGCAATGAATTTCTTCTTGGACCAATACATTTGAACCCTGTTTTCACAAAGTGACGGTAATGAGGAAAATCGCATATAATTTCACTTTTGAGTTTTTTGCATTTTTGGACATCATTCACTAAAATCTTGAACCTCACAAAATTTCAGACCGTAATAATATCTAATTATGTCACTATGACGATGACGTAAACAAGAAAATACCTAGCAAAAGGATTTTATGTTTTCACGAAGTGACGGCCAAGTACGCGCTTAACAGCCGTCAATTCGTGAAAACATCGTTTGCTCTTTTCCTGCTTTTAATATTTTCACGAAGTGACGGAGTGAAAATTTCGCAGTTTGGAACAGTCACAGACCATGAAAAGGTGAGTTTTTTAAATATTTTTGTTAGGTAAATTAATATGGTACACTCTTTTGATTCATTCTGATTCTTTGTAAGCCATAAATATGTCCATGAGCACAGAAATGTGTGAAAAATACATCGCCGTTCCACATATCGCCCCATATACCTTTTTTCATGTAAGTGAATAAATGAGTGAAGTATCATGTGATCCAAAACTAAAAAGATCAACTTATGTCTTAACAAATACACATCTAGACTACAGAACTTAAGTGGAGAGTCTTTCTTATTTAGCTCCACACCAAATATTAAGGTTCTTTTTATATCTGCTTAAGTTATAAATTTGAACAAAGTTTTACAGAAAGTTAGAGAGTAGATCTAGAGACTAGAGTTTTACTTCTATTTTTTCAGTAATTTACTGTTTAGCTAATTATAAATTTGATCTAGAGTCTAGAACTCTAGTTATTCTAGATCATCATTTTATAATTATCAGTTTATGTCAGCCACTACTCATCAATCTAGAATCTAGAGGTGAGTAGATCAGGATCTAGACCAGACTGACACCTTTCTTGTAAGGCGCGCGTGCCTGGGGTTTAAGAAACTTCTCAGGGCTCCAAGCCCAAGGCCAACATCAACATGGCCAAGGGCAAAGGGAGTTATGAAAATTATCATAATGCTGAGCTGAGATGACCTGGGATGTAGCCCCTCCTGGTAAACTGTTAGGGAATTCAATGATTTGTTTTTCAGCAAAGAAGGACATGAATGAACATTTAATCAAAAAATGAAAATTAGAAACGGTCCTGCCCTGAAAATGAATAAATGGCACCATCCGAAAAAGGAATACTTTTTTTTTAGCCTGAAGTAATCATGAGTAGTCTACCTTTTGGGGAACAATGTTTACATGTTTGGCTTAGTTTTCTCTCATTATTTGTACTCTGTGTCTGTTATATTCAAAGGCAGCACTTTAGTACCCTTGGTCCCTCACCCTATACACAAATTATTTCAAACAATTGTTCTTGATACCAGCAAATGTTGCCCAACTCCACTTCGTATTTTAAAGAATTTTCTAAGCAAGCACCATACCAGATGATGTACATGTCTCACTACCTACACTTCAGTGGTAATGAAGTTATGATGATGTTTTTGCTTTCACTTAGTTTCAGATGCAGTAGATACAATTTGCACTTAAATGAATGAAGCACTGGGAAAGTACATCTACTTTTCAAGAATGCCACAGGCCAGAAACAAATCCAGGTGAGAATAGTTTCATGATCTGTTAAAGAAAATCACACGTTAGCAGCAAAGTACTAAGCACACTGACTGCGTATGTGCATTAGGGTGGTTGTTGTTTGGTAGGGGCAATTGAAAAATTCTATTTTGGGGTAATAGGGGCAATTGAAAACTTCTGTTTGGGTCAGTTATGCCTAGTAATTAATTTGATGTACAAAAGATAATATTGGATTCATTTCCTTACCTCTGCTTGCAAAAAAATTAAAGAAAATAACTTGTAATTATTTCTTTCATTCTACAAAATTAGATTGGATACAGGGACCGACATGCTGGTAAGATGGGTCCTTGATAATTCACTGAACACAGAGCTGCAGATGTGACTTGGCATAGTGACCTAAGAGTGGGAGCGGTATTGAACCGTTGAAGCAATTCACCGAACACTGCTGAAGCAATTCACCGAACACAGTCAGAGCTGCATGTGTGACTTGGCATGGTGACCCTTAAAGTCTCCCTGACGGCTCCGATTGCGATTCTGATGATGACCCATTGTCTATGCTTGTGAGCGAGTCAAAAGTTATCTTCTTTCCTTCTTGATTGTTTCCCCAATAGTTAAAATTTAAGATATTCTTAATTGTTTTTAATGCTTAGGTCTCTTAGTTAAGGGAATGAGTGGTCCAATCGAGGTCAGCATCTAATTTTGTTTTAATCCTTAACAAAAATTTCCAATACTAAGGTGATACCACATAAAGTATTTAATTTATTAAGAGACTCTCTAAAATTGGGTACCAAAAATTCACATAATAATTTCGCGCAATCATAATGCACTGTAAAGTTTCCCTTTCATAATTGAAATTCTGATAATGATTTACTATTGATTTTGACTTGGACTTTTTTATTATAATTTTTCTTTCTCTTATTTCCTTTTGCTTTCAAGCAGTCTAGATCAAGGATCTTCGCTGCTTCAACCACTATCGCTTGGATGACATATGTGTGAAGAAAACTTGAAGAACTTGTGATGAAGGGCATGCTTGAGAAACTAGAATCAATTACATTGATCGTTTTGGCAATGCTTCAATGTTTCAATACCTTAATCTCTCTTTTATACTGTTTGATTTTAAACATTTTGAATATCATAAATAAAGCAAACTCCACTCATAATTGTAATTGTGTGTACTAGTATCGCAATGAAATGGATTGATTATAAAATCAATGAATTGATTTAAAGCAAACTGGTAACATTTTCCATGAGTTCTGAAACAATGAACTGAATGGTCGTACATGTGTCAGTTTTCTGTTACAGTATTGTAATGAACTCCTGCAAACATAAATCTTTAATATTCAAATGTATAGCTCAGAACAGCTATTTATCAGGTATACCTACCTCAATCAGTAATGCATATTAGAGTTTTCGATTCCAGTTCCATGAATCCTCATATCGTATCTTTGTATTGAAGAATTTGTTTATCTATTTTCTTTAAATGTTTGTATTCACAGGGATTGATGCCTTCGTTAGAACATGAATATAAGTTACATTTCCACAATCGGTTTTTTCTATCAAAACACAATGTTACTAGTTCACATTTAATGTTTTAATTTGTTACTTCTATAGTCATTCTCATCATAATTGTATTTGGTACTTCAAACTATCCCATAACCATACTATATAATGTTGCTGTTTTGAATTGTATCTGTTTTATGAGAAATGAAATTGTTTAGTCAAATTGATATTTCCATGTTAATCATGCATTGTTCAGCTGATAATTGTTTAGTCAAAGATTACGTGTTTGCCTGGGTGAAGACAACCTTTAAGCATTGGTAAAACTTTGTAGCGTTTGAGACTGTGTACTAAATTTTATTGAAATACCCTAGAAAGAGATTGTGGAAACTGACTTGGTTCTGATACTCTACTCACAAGATATTTATGAAAAACAGTGATGAACAAAAAAGTAACGATGATGATTATATTAGTCATTTTTCCCATTGAAAAACTTCATGATACATGTAGTACATGTATGTCGAACATTTTGTATGTCACATGTGGCATTTACTCGCTACGATTGCTGAATAAACATGATAACCCAGGGCATATATAAAGAATTAGATAAAGACATGTTAGCATATTTACAAGTACTTTATAATGAATGAAATAACCTTCGTATTCCGTGGATGTATACCTGATGAGTCTTTTCCACACAACCCTAAATGTACATTTCAATATGCAATACAGTATTGATGATAATATGTTTGGTATGAATTATTTAATATTTTTGAATTTATGCTCCATTTTCCACTTGCTGTTCTGGTTCCAAATGTTTGAATTAAAACTGCTCAGTCGAAATTCATTTTCCGTGTTTATATCGCAGAGTTGAGTAGTTAGCACAGATTATGGTCAATGATCAATACTGAATCTTTTTCCTTCATTCAAAAATATTTTCTTATGTGAAAAAAATATATTTAGCAAGGCCCCTCTCTAAATTTTAGAAATTCCTCATAGTAACTGTAATAGTGTAGCAAAAGCCCTAATATCACCCGCATGAATTTCAACAAGAAATGGCAGAATTTGTGTGATATTAAGGGGAGATGGAGGGGTAAAGATAGAGATAGAGAGGGAGACTACTTGGACGTGTTCTTAAGTGGAAAGTATATAGTAACTTTATTGCAATCTTTAGTCCCTACTACATACAATGTACCTGATGATTAAACCTCAACGAATATTAAATACATATCCATTTTTAGCTTAAGATTAAAGAGTATAGCTTATTAATCATTTGAAAAGCACTTATTAGAAACAACATTGATTGTGCCAATATCCATCTGTGCTATTGATAGTTAATTTATTGTGAGCCGTAGCTTCGTGAACAAAAACTGACATCATACATCTCACATCATCATTATACAAAGAAGAAAAGGTGCTCTTGTTTTATCCATACATCTATTAAACAGTAATTTTGCGTATTTCAGTGTCTATCTCATGAAATTGCTTCACACAATAAAAATCCGATATGTTTTATACGAGCCGTCACTTCGTGAAACAAAATCCAAGCGTTCTATGTGATTTGTGTTTTCACGAAATGACGGTTAAGTTATAGTTCATAAAGTTCATACAGCGACATTCAGTTTATTCTTATCAATACCAAAAACAATGTACCAAACGAGGAAAATGTACTCTATCTCTCAGTTCGCATTATTTTATTTGTACATCAATTAAACAAAACATAATGCCGTATTTAGTGTCCATTTCGAGAATTCCATCCACAAGGGAAAAGTCCCATACGTTTTACGCGCGCGGCTACGTACCGTCACTTCGTGAAAACAAAATCAAAGCGTTCTATGCAATTTGTGTTTTCACGAAATGATGGATGTGTTTACAGCTCATTTCCCCCAAAATATAAGAAATTATGGAAATATTTAAACATAGAACTAAACATTGAGATATGTTTTATCCAGGACATAAAATTTATTTGCCTTTGATACATTAAAGAGGTTGAGATTATGGTTTGAAACTTTGAAAGCGATTTATTCAAATCCAAATTTCTTTTAGTTGCGCGCTCTAGCGTCACTTCGTAAAAACAGTGATTATTCGAATATCAATATATCAAGTGAAAATCTGTAATAAATGAATTGAATCCTGATTTAAAATGATGTATTGGGCATGTCCAAGCCATATGTTGTTTTATACGTTAACGACCACGTTTAAGATTTAGTGATTTGATAACTGTATCAAGCTGATACTCCTAGCAGAGATTGGGTCAGATAAAGAGCCAGGTAAAATAATATTCCACCATGTCTACGTCAGCTCATATTCTCGGTTCCACTATAGAAGTCTATGATACTTCGTACGGGACATAACCCTCAACGTAACCGTGACTGTCTGCTAGGTGTGGGGGTAGTTCGGGCAATCATAATCTTCAAATCATCTGCATAACATTATTACTCAATTTCTAGGTTTAAAAAACAATATGCATATACTAACAGGAAATGTGAAACCTTTCTGTCTATGATATTAATCTGACCAGACGCTATAGGAGTCCCCAGGCACCCATTTCCCCATCCCCCCTTTTTTTTTTTTTTTTTTTTTTTGGGGGGGGGGGGGGGGGGGGCTTCTTAAGATCGAATCCATGAAGATGTCTATGACCATAAGTAACGTCACGAACTATGAGCGCATAGGAACTAAAGTTTAAAGCTTAGGGCATTGACTCTGAGGGAAAATTTGTACTTAGTTTTGTGGTTTCAAGAATATGTAAAATCCACATGTCCGTAACACCATTGCAAACAATTTGCTTTTAGCGAATATGAGGTGAAAGGTTATAACCTTTAACATTTGCTGGAAAGGAGAGCTGAAAACTCTGTAGTAGGTCCATTATGATTAGGTTGCAAGAACGTGGACAAAATATCAACATTTAATCCAATTAACTTCAGTCAAATTTATTAATGCAGGGGGAAATAAACGCATGAGTGATTAAAAGCAATTTGAAGAGAGTAAACCAAAATGTCATTTGGCGGGCGGTATCGGAATTTCAAGGAGAAAATCACATTTCTAGAAAGTTCAATTTCTGCTCTTTCATATGACACCTCAATCAGGAAAAATGAGCCAGGAATACAAAAAGTTCTGTTTGTTTAAAGTAAGGCTTGCATTTCCATAATTTGATCAAACGAGTTCGTTTTCACTGGCTACCTGCCGTAGCAACGAACAGAGTTGACAAAAGACTTAACTCCGTTTCGTTGACGATCAGCCATGCATCAGGTCTTTCGTCTTCTGTGTGCCTTGAAAGGTTTATATAATATATATATTTATATTCGTTTATATTTTCACAATTATGTGGCTCCGGTTAGTTGTGAGCTGTCGAAGCACAGTCAGATATTTTAGTTGGTGCTAATATTTTTTTTAAAAACCTCATACATTTTGAATTGTTCCTCTTTGAGAATATATCACACAGCATACATGATCGGCAATTACTGTCCTAAACGTAACATCTCTGAATAAAACGTCGCGTGAAAACTTACCCAGAATACAGCATATGGATAAAAGGAGCGACTTCATTTTTGTTACTGGACTTCGAGAGGGAGGATCCAATAGTGACAACACACGAGCAATCCCGAATCCGTTGTCTATATTAATGGATTTTGCACCTTGCGCGCTTACGAAACGAGTTGGTGGCTTGTTAGCCTTTTCCGCTTTAAATCGTGATTCGTGTCTACGCCGACTGAGCTGAGTTGAACTGTTACCACATGGTATAAGAGTTAGTGTAACATTTTAGCAGCCAACATCAAATTCTGTACAACTTTGCAAGAATTATGAATATGTCACGTATGCCATATCTGTGAAATATAAACGTTAGTACTTAGCAGTGTCCTAGTATTCAAATTATGCAATGAAACCCGTTTACTTTCTAGACTTCACTGTCAGACACTATTGAGTGACTGACTTGCTTCTATTTTTCGTTGGTAATAACATACATAAAAAATGAGATGTAAAGGGTACATGCAAATCAGTCTACTTAATTAAACGAGCGCGCTCACTAAATTCAATTTGACAACTAACGGTCGTTATTTTCCCACATAAAGACATTTTAAGCCCTTTTGTTTTGAAGGAAGTTCTAAATTAGTATTATCTTTCGAATGCCATTGAATTTAATCCTTTCATATTTTGGTCTGCAATTGAGACATATAGTTCCTATAAAGGTATAGTGTCCGCCGCCTGCGTCTACACTCTAAATTACAGGGATTTAAAATTTAAATCTTAAGCCGGATTTGAATGAAATTAAATCCATAAAGATTGATTTTTAATCTTAAAAGATTGCTAAACTGGTTCTTAATCCGAGTTTCAAATATATTTTTTTCAATCCCAAAAGATTAAAAAAAGTTCCGAAAATTAACGGCAAATTGACCAATCCTGGCGATAAGATTTTGTCACATGACAAAGAAGTCCCAAAAAGGATTGCTTTTAAATCTTTATCAGGGTTAATTTTAATCTAGAAAGATTTATAATATAAATCTTTTGAACTTATTTTTTAATCCTTTACAGATTAAAACTTTTTAATCCTAGCGAAGATTAATTTTAAATCCACATCGATTGGTCCCTACCTACAGTACATGAAAGATTTAAAAATAAATCCTATAGATTTAAATTTAAATCCCTGTAATTTAGAGTGTAGCGCATGAATTTACCGTGAAAAGGGGGCATTAATGAAAAGGTAAAGGGACACTTATTAGCAAGGAAAGGGCCGTTATAAAGAGCGGGAGGGCACTCATTGCAAAGCAAAGGGGTCAGTTGTCAAAGTGAAAAGGGATCAGATCTGAAAAGGGAGACATATCTTTCTTATTCATTTATTCATTATTTATATATTTCACATATCTTAAAAGCATAGCTCATTGATTACAAAAATCGGGTGTCAACGTGGTCTTTTACAAAGGTAAATTTAAAAAGAATTTATAACTATAACAATAAAATGAAGCATGCGGAGGAAAAAAGGTATCAAATTTTATTTCGCAATAGTTATTAAAAAACAATGGAATAAATAAAGAGGCGGGGCGCAACAAAAGGAAGAAGGTGGGGTTGTCTGCCTTTGAACCTTTTTGGTGTACTAAGTGTAGGAATATTCTACCTCCAAATCCTCGTTTACTGTTATCATTACTAATGTAGTCTCCTAAATTTTGCAATAATCCGTTGCCTACGGGATCCGGGTAGTCCCTGCATTAAGCCTGTGGGAATAAGAGAATTCAGTAATCTGTGGGTAAAGTTTCGCAGTCAAATTAATTTATTCATGTTCATGGTTTTATTTCAGGTTACATCATACCTAAGGTTGCGTTTAATGTTCCAAATAAGACTAAGTTAAGTCTCACACACAGGCAGATTTTACAATTTATCAATATTTACCCCAAAAATGAGTTGAATTATTTGACTTTCTTCATCTTATCTTTTCGTAATGACAGAGACTTCCTGAATCATTTAAGACCCGTATGTTTATCTTCGTTGTAGCGTTATCAAAGAACCCATATTATCCTTCTAACATCTGTCCAACTTACCAAAGCAATACGTCATAATTATCTATGATACAGGTGCTGCATTTTCGTGTACATGTATGTATACATTGCATATGCACACTTTGGAATCAAATAGGATGTAAACTGCAAAACTGCAAATTATTTTTTTTCTTCTTTTTCTCAAAGCATTAAACCATTAAAATTTATATGGACATGTTTATATTGGTATATATGCTATGTTTACAAATTATGTTTTGTAGCGTAGTATACATGCTGTTAGAACTGACAATATCTTATACAAGTATAGTGTTGATAGTTTAACTTAAGCATTTTTAGTTGTTGTTGTTGTTCAGTTGTTGAAATCTTGCCTTCAACTTATTGTGTGTTGTTTGCTATCAAAAAGCCTTTCTTTAGTAAGATACAGATATGTCTTTTTCTTTCTTTTTTAAATGTTTTAGTTGTAAGATATCTTTGTACCATTTATCTGAATTTCTTCCATGTCCCAGGTGGGGCCGTCTAAGAAATAAAGCAAACCGTTCAACTTTTCAATATCTTATGCATATAAATATGTTGTACATATTCAAACATATATAAATCAATACATGAAAGAAAATCGACAATACATTGGAAGTCGAACAACAATAGCTGCTCATATTATGTTTCGTATATAAGGCACTGGTAGGCTTGGAAGGCCAAAGGATGCATATTTGTTCATCCGTGTTGAATCAATGATCAAGTAACATCTTATTCATTATAATGTTGGTTTTTGATGTGTGGCAGAATCAATGTATGATTATGAAATGCACATACCCATGCTACAGGTAGAATGTATTTACAATATCTCATGCATGTTATTGTTATGGTGTACACAATTCTTTGTTGTACACCGGCTAATCTGCCCTGCACAGACTCTATTTTGTCACTTGTACAATATTCCATGAAGCTTTGAGCCTAACCTAGATTACTGATCAGTCTCTTGCCGTTGTTGAGCTGCAACACAGGGCCTATTGGGTGCAGTTATAGACAAAGAAGTCTTAATAGTCTCATATTTCAGACACACTATTACGTATTACGACAGAAATTAATCCAACTAATACATACAAGATCATTTACATAATGCCATGAAGGCTATCGGACGAAATTAAGAATTCAGGATGTATAAACTACTTGAGAGAAATAAATGTTCAGAATCCTAAGGTATTTGTGAGTCTTTTTATTTTACAAGCACATTTGCATCAGGCATTTTCAAGTAGAATATTGTTCTGTAGCAAAGAACAAGAATAATCTGTGGTCGCAATCAACAGGCAAACCATCCATGTCAACTTCACTGTGCACAAGCTACAAGCAGACATATACTATTATGCTTACTGACGAAAATGATTCTGGGACGCACTCTGTGTCTTTGTATGAAAATGAACGACCTCTTTGTTTAATTTTCCAACAATATGCATCGCCTGCATAATATTCTAATGAGTGCTAGATATATCCGTTACCATACTTTTAAGATAATATATGTATACTTTATAATTAGCTTCTCTTCGCGAACGAAGATTTAAGAGGGTATTACTCGGTCTTCCTGGGGCCCGTTTCACAAAGCCTTTTTTCAATGACAAATGACAAAAACCAGTGACGAATCTGTTGATAACCAACCAGAAGCAAGGATTTCAGTAGCTTATAACAAAGACTGTCATTTTTCACTGATGACAAGCTTTGTTAAACGCCCCCAGTCTTCTGTGCAAGCCCGCCGGTGACATGGGCATACACTTCTTGCCAGGTATATTTTGCCAGGGGTAGATCGGAGAAGATGCAGATGTTGTATTATTGTTCCGATTTTGTCAGCGCTGTCTCTTCTCAACTAGCTATTTTGTTTGTATTAGCCTCAAAGACTGAGAAACCTTGGTGAACTTACACCATTACTAAACTGATAGTTCAGCGGGTACATATTTAAGTGTAATTACGAGTAACTGCAGTTGCATATATTAATAACAAACAATTCACAATCCCCTGCGATCTACGACATAAAGAAAGAAGACTTGTTGTACTGAATGGTAATTCAGTTGACGCTAAAAAAATTCATCATCATAATTATTCATCATATATCTACATGTATGATTAAAAAGGGTCAGTAATCTTGTTAGTTTTTAAAATATTTTGATATTTTGTGTCTTTCTCTTTATCTAAATGATACACAGACATTTACCCCCAAAATATGTGATTGGTTGGTTTTCCCTGATCAAAAATCATATAATAATCACTTGATTCTATTGTAGAAACATGGCGACAAATGACGTCATAATGACGAAGATGAATGACGTAACTAGAGGGGCGGCAGCTCCCGTTTGAGGGTCAACGTACTTTGTCTTCATCTCCACCCATTCCTGCCCCCTTGCTGTAAGCTCAGGTTTGATGACGGTATTGATTTGTTCGTTGTAATTATTGTACCATTCGATCTGAAGAGAGAGAGGGAGAGAGAGAATAAAAAAAGGAAGGTACTGTGACGTAATAAAGATATGATACGTGACGACAATGTGAGAAGAAAAAAAAAAGTGTAAATGAGAAGGAAAAATTATCATCGACACATTGGTAGACACAAGAAGAAAAGATTGAAGAGAAACAAACAATATCAGGAGACAGGTAAACAAGAAACCAAACTGGTGTGACAAAGAAACACAATCTGAAAGAAACATGAGAAATGTAACAAGATCCAACAAAGGCAAATTAACAACAAGCAAAATGGAAAGAAAGGAAGCTAAATAGACAGACAGACGAACCAAAAATGTGAAATAATATACTACAGGTAGATTCAAAAGGGAAAAATAAAAAAACTACAGAGGCATAGCGACGGACGACTGGGATGGGGTTGGTGGCACATGCCCGCACCCCCAATCGAAAAAGAGGATAAGAAGAGTAAGGGGACGGAGCAAAATGAATTCGAAAAAGATAACAGCCCCTATGGAAGAAAAAAAGCTGGTAAGGGTGTCCCATCCCTCAAGTGGTAAATACATAAATATAATAAACACACCTACTGAGCCCCCTTCCCCAATCCTCCATATTTGTGGTCTTTGTTCTCATTTGCATCTGAACCATCTAGTAAGAATACCTCCCCCCCCCCCCCCCATGAAGCAAGTACCCCCTGGTTAGTTAGGCAGACAACTAATACAGACAAACCATGCAAACAGAGAGGCCAAATAGCAAAATAGGTGATGAGCCGACATTAACTGTGACAACAGACTGCTTCTTGGCCTTTAATTCGTCAAAAGGTAAAGGGTTGGGGTTACAATCGGGTTTTAGGTTAGGGTTAGAGTAAACCAAGCGCGTAGCCAGGATTTTATTTTAGGGGGGCGGTAGTGAGCACGCGAAGCGTGCGAATCATTTACAGAGTGCGCGAAGCGCGCTCCCTAGGGGGGTGGGTGCAGCGCGGAAGCTTTGACGAAGCGCGGAAGCTTTGACGTTTCATCAAATTACTGGAGAAAGAAGACGATTCGTTGGACCGTTCTCGACTCTTAATCCTTGTCTAAATTCAGTTTCTTTTGACGCTTCATTAAATTATTAGAGAAAGAAGACGATTCATTGTACCGTTCTCGACTCTTAATCCTTTTTCTTCCTACGTCCTCTTCCTTTCTTCTTTCTCTTTTTTTTGGGCCGGCGTTTTTTTTTTTTTTTTTTTATGGGGGGGGGGGGGGGGGAGGCGACCGCCCCCCTGGCTACGCGCCTGGAGTTAAGTAAAGTGTTGGGGTCTAGAGTTGAAGTCAAGAATTCAGTTAGTGTATGAAACAGACGCTGAGCAATTGCCCTACGAGCACAATTTCGTACAACAGAAAAACATGCAGGTACATACATACATACACAATGACAAGCACGTAGAGAGAGAGCTAGACAGAAAGAGAGAGAAAGAGAGAGAGCGACAAACATACAAGAGAGACATATACACAGAAACAGAAAGAGAGGGAGGGAAGAGAGAAAGAGAGAGATAAGAGGAGAAAGAGAGAGAGAAAATAGAGGAGGGAGAGAAAAAGAAGAAGAAGAGAGAGAATAGAGGAGGGTGAGAGGGAGAGACACACACAGACAAACATAGAGACGACAGGGGGATGGAGAAAGTGATAGGGGTGTCTTACCTGCTTGGTGGTCATGAGGCTGAAATCGATCAATGTAGGCTCAAGAGGTACCAGTGAGATCATCTCAAACGTCATGTAAGTGTAGTCGTTGAATTTGTGCTGAATGGTAGAAGAAAAGTATTCATGAATTAACTAGATCAGAGCAATTATGAAGATTGAAACTAGAATATGGCCTTTAGAAGATAGCAAGAGGACACACTTCCTAAAAGCAACAGCAGGAAATAAACGAAAAAAGGGAACACTTATCAAAGGGCGATGAAGATAAGAAAAAGGACACTAGCAACATTACCAAGAGCAATTTATGCTCATTGACAGAGGCACTTATCAAAGGTGAAAAGGTGCATTAATTTTGTTTTAAAGGGGAAGGAGCGCTTATTACAAAAGGAGATGGGGTATTTATCAAAAAGGAAAAGGGCACTCATTAGACAAAAATAAGGGGCACCTCTCGCACCTGGAAAGAAAGTATTTATAAATTTAAATATAAAACTATATTAGAGCAGTGTTTTAACAGTGATATGGATTTATAAGTTATGGTCGTCTTGTGAAAGCGGTTTGTGACTCATACCAGTTTTTTTTTACCAAAACAGCAAAAGGCCTATATGTTTGTTTTTTGTATTTCGAAATTCAACAACATTCCAAATTCAATTTTCATATTTATTTTGTGTTTTTAACATTTTCTTGGCTTTTCTTTTCTTTTCATATTTTTTTGTTTTTGTTTCGTTACCTTATTTTCTTCCCCTCAATGTTTTTTCCCCCTTTCTTATCTTTACATTCCCTTCCTTTCCTTTTGTTCACTTTCTTTTTCCATATCTTTTTTTCTTTTTTTCTTTCCTTTCGCTTCCTTTCAATTCATTTCCTTTCCATTTCTGCCCTTCCTTTCCTTCTTTTTTATCTTTGTTTTTTAATGTTCTCCTTCTGTCTTAAACTTGACTTTTGTTTTTTCAGATGCAGAATATAAATTTGATTTAACGAAAAGCTGCTTCATTTACCTTTAGCACGATCTCCTTAGCAAACATGACATCTTCAATTCTAATTCCGAATTCTCCATCCTCGTAGTAACCAGGCTCTGAAAGCAGCAAAAGAAATTTGAAGAAAATATCAAGTTTAGTTCATTTAAGTATCTAATACCGATTCAGATGAGTTTAGATGCTACATTGTATCCTCCGTCACACTGAGAATATTTCACTTTAAAATAAATTAAGAGACTTTGGCCTACCATCAATAAGTAAAACACTAAAGGTTAATGGATATTTGGTTCTTCAACGAGTTCCAGGAACATTTCTCTTTACCATACCATTTTATATGGGGTATGAAGAAAGAAAAATACACATAAATTCATAGCTCAATACAAATCATTATTTATTTTCTAGAGGCCTTCAAACTTTCAAAGTTGTCAAAGTAATGTCCATCCACGACAAACTGATCATGCAGACTCACCCGGAGTCATTAAAATGACTCTGCATCGACTCCGAATCGACGGATTCCTGGCCTTCATGCTAATATGATGTAATTAGCATCAATAAAAATCGAAAAATTCAGTTCTTAAAAGCTTTTAGAATGACGTTATACAAACCTACGATGTGAAGAGTTCTTCAAATTCTACTCACCATCAGAAAAGAACATGCCAGTATAAATAGGTTTGTGTCGGGAGCTGTAACCAAGACTAATACTCGCTGGACCTATGATATACAGAGAGGATATACAGATTTGTACTAAATAACGCCATGCTTTTTTCTTCCTATTTATACCTACCGTCTGAGAAAAACATGTTTTGATGAATAGGTTCGTGAGCAGCACTGTAGCCGAGATTAATGCGACCAGGACCTGGTGGGGAAAAAGACATGAAACAAGCGATGGGCACCATTGAATTTTGCAACAAATATGAAAAGCATGATGAAGGTATTGGACCTAGTTTTTGAATGAATTATCTATGCCCTGTGAATGATAAGTATCAGTGATTTGCAGATCATGAAAACATGCATGCTTTTACAGCGCATGCTCCTTCGACAATTTCTCTGTGGATATTTTTTAATCATAACCCTAAAATTAACTTCAAACCTAATTGCAACCCTAACCCAATATTTTTGAAGAAATATAGGTTTTCCCGTTCAATTTTGCAGTTTGGTTATTTGGTTTAATGATAAGAACATTCCCATTCACATTAGTTGTTATTGCCACGGCAAACTTATCGTTATTCATGCAACAAGCTCTTAAAATGAGTCATGTAAATTTGAATAAGGAGCATGCGATTTAATGAATGGTCAGTCAATTCAATTTTCTGTCGCTCGGTTTTGTTATCGGCGCAAAACAAAATTTTCAAATAAGTCGTCACCTGAGTGACGACTTAGCATGCAATTTAAAAGGAATGGGCGTTCGAAATATTTTTTTCCCTCGTGCGAATTCATTATCCTAGCAACAATTTTTTCAAACGAGTCAATTACTGGGTGCATAACATTTAATAAATAGGCATTCAAACCAGATGTCGATTGCCTCGGCTTTCCTTCAGTAATTTAAATTCATAAAAGGACAAGCTTGTTTTCGATAGGGGCATTATATTTAAGATACATCGTGCTAGACCAACTATTACGAGTATGATGAAACGTGATGAAAATGAAATACAAGACGTTAACATGAAGGGGAAAAACCAACATGTACATGTACCTGCCAGTTATAAACATAATTTAGAAAACATGCAAAATATCATGCAATGGTTTAAAATTGAAACTCCAGAATGTTTAAAAAATATTGATGAAAACAAATGAAGAAATGAACAATAATTTTGTACTGTCATTGTAAACATCATCAAAATATGACAAGCTTTAAAATCTGATGACTTTGTATATATGAAGCAACGAGAAATGTCATGAACAAAAAGGGGATAAACATGATAAATGGCACATCCAGCGTATGCACGGTATGTATCTTACACGCACTCGCGCGCACACACACACGCACGCACACATACACGCACACACACATACATAGATATAGAGATAGTATAGAGACAAAAGACACAAACACGCACACAACACATACAAACATACGGAATCCATGAAACCAAATGAACGAATCAATAACTTGAATTCCCCCAAAATGTAATTGATTGCCCAACAGGCTCTTCATGTCTTCTTTTTGATAATTTAAGATTACGAGTACAACGATAATATTCACATTTTTTCTGATTACATGTTCTAAAATGTACATTACTTTAATTATGTTTTCATGTACCTATATATTGATGTAATTACTTTTTCATTTATCATTCTATCACTCTTTCTTTTCATGTATTTATTTACTTAGTGAGTTATTTCTACAATACATTCATTCATTTTTGTGATCAATTCTTTTAGTCATTTATGTTATTCCAGCAATAATTATTTTACATTTTTTAGTAGTATTTTTTTCCTTTCTTCCTGTGTTCATCAGTGTTGTTAATTTATTAAAACATGACTGTATGACTATCATATCAGGGGCGGCGATCCCGGGGGGGACGGGGGGGACACGTCCCCCCCTCGATTTTTGTAGGGGGGATCCTCCCCCCCGGAAAATTTGAAAAAGTGCAAAAAAATAATGTACAGCAAATACTGACTAAAGACTGTAACACACTATTAGGCTTTGGAGGGCCCAAGAGTGCAGCGTTTAGACAAATAAAAATGCGAAAATCTTCTGGCTCGGGAGCTTTGCTCCCTCGCATAATATCCTTCAAAATGTACAAGTAAATATTATAGAAAAGTGAAGTGTGAAAACAGTACATTGTTTGTTTTCATACTATAGTTTTGCTAAGGAATATAATTCTGTAATACAACAAAACTTCAAAACCTATGAGGGGTAGTCACTTTCGTCACCTTCACCCCTCTCATTAATTATGCTCACTCACTCAGGCTTGGGGCAGTCCCCCCCCCCCCCCCCCTCCCGATAAAACTCAAACGTGGCTTATTTCTAATTCGATACCAGTGATTAATTTACAAATGTTGCTGCCCCTATACCCCACCAAGGGCCCTAAGGCGGGCCCCTGGTTGCTCAGCTGACCACAATTAAATGCCTAAAACACCTGAGCTTCCGGGGGCTCCGCCCCCTGGACCCCACCAGGGCCCTCGGCGGGCCACTGGATGCTCATCTGATCATATTCAAAAGCCTAAAATCCTGAGCTTCCGGGGGCTCCGCCCTTAGACCCCACCAAGGGCCCTAAGGCGGCCCCTGGATGCTAATCTGATCGTAATTTAATGCCTAAAACCGCTGAGCTTCTGGGGGCTTCGCCCCCTGGACCCCACTCCGATTAGTGACCTGCATGCAAGTGTCACAAATAAGGTATCAAAATATGCTCATCTGACCCTTATTAAATGCCTAAAAACTCTGAGCTTCATGGGGCTCCGCCCCTGGACCCCACGCCAATTTACGCCCCATTTGCTTTGCTCTATCTGATCGCAAACACTTTAGCCCCCCCCCCCCCACTCCCACCTTGAAAAACGTTCCGCGGGGCCTGTATGTAACATGTAAGAGCGGTGATGATTTGGATTTTTTTCTCCCCCCAAAAAACGATTATGCTCATTACATCACTCTTCCCTCGTTCCTCGCATTTCGTCCCCCCCGGTCATGAAAAGAAATCGCCGCCCCTGTATCATATTATCTTTTTTCTGGAAAAAAGTTTGAATGGGCTTTTGTGTACCAAATCAAATTTCATATCAAATCAAATCAAATTAATTAAAATCAAATGAGAACAAATCAATCACATCACATCAATTCAAATCGAATCAAATCAAATCAAATCGAATCAAATCAAATCGAATCGAACCGAACCGAATCGAATCAAATCGAATCAAATGAAATGAAATCAAATGAAATCAAATCAAATCAAATCAAATCAAATCAAATCAAATTTAATTCAATAAAATCTATTCACATCTTACCTTCATGGACATTAAGGAAGTGACCAATACCGTGTCCAGTGCCATGGCGGTAGTCCAGACCTCCCTCCCACAGGGGCTGACGTGCATGGGCGTCAAGTTCACGACCTTGGTGAATGATTAATAATAATAAAATAACAATAGTAATATGTCAATTTATATAGCGCAGCTACTATATGCATTATACTCCATTGGATTATACAACGTATCACATTATTACTTCGGCTGTAGCTGAGCCGATATGATAAGCTGCTATTAAAGCATTCGAGGAATTTCTTCCAACCGGGTACCCACTTAATTCATGAGACTGGATGGAGAGTGGCAAATATAAATGAGTGTCTTGCCAAAGGATTTTGTGCATTGGCGGGATTCGAACCACGAACCATGTGATCAAAGCCAGGACACGTATCCACTAGACCACGACACCACTACAAAATGAAGGAAAGAATTCAAAGCAAAATTTGAGAATTATCGTAAATTTGTACAACTGCAGGATAAAAGTGTGTCTTGACTTCTCAAGTTCAATGAGCATCCACGGATTTGAGATTAAACTCAAGTCTGATGTTATGGCCACTTTGTATATCTTAACTGGTCAATCATTTCTTGTATGTAGTCGAAGTAGAACAATCATATGCCAAAAACATTTGGATTGCACAAATTTACATGCGAAGAATCGAGCGAAAATAGACAGTGGTTTGGGAGATTGTTTACTGAGATTGAAACACGGTGATTGAATAAAATATTCTCTCCCTGATCATGACCTTAACTTTTTATTTTATGTAGGAAATAAACAGAAGTGGCCCAATTAGGTCACGGAAATTTTGGGCCAAAGTACCAGTACTTTTAAATTGAACTAATAAGCTTTCCTTATGAAATCATGTTTATGATTTTAGAGATGGAAGTTAACAGCTGATCATAGAATGACGGTCATGCATTAAATTAATGCAAAGTCGGGCAGCCCTGTATCTAAACGTAAAGCACATCAGATATAGGGTTCAATCTGGGCACTGTTTCACAAATCTTCTTTTCAATACAAAATCAATGCTCGCAACCTATCAAATACAATGATTTAGGTAGCTTATAACAGTGATTGCAATTTGTTATTGATAACAAGTTTGTGAGACAGGGCCCTGGGTGAGGAACTCTTTTAATGCCAACTTACCATACACCCCGTTCCTGAAAGTGGCCAAGACCAAATTAATATGACCCATGAGTACCCTCGTATAGGCTTCCTACAACACCATTAAGTAATGATAAGGAGACAAGAAGAAAAAATATGATCAAATCAGCGTATAAAATTCTTAGGATATCATTTTTTTTAAAGGAAGAATACAAAAGAATAGGCAATAAATACGTTTATATAGCAGTGCATTGGCGTCAACACGACCATCATGTACAAGAGAATGAGGTGTTTTAAACAAATTACTTTATTGATCGAGGAATACAAATTTTTCGACTAACGCTCGACAAAAGTTGTTACGGATCCTATCTCAAAACCTAGCTTCTGCCAACGATTGGCGATTGACGTGTTGCACCATACACATAGGGTGCTCACGTACAGAGTCAACTACCTCTTTCCCCATTATGATAACTGCTGAGATATAGAAAGCATTCTGCTAAGAAAGTATTGTTAACTCACCTTCATAAAAGCTGTAGGTTCTCCAAAGTGGAAAGAACGTGTGATGTCACAGGTTCCCTGACTGCAAAGAAGGTGAATAAAAAAGATATCAGCATCTACAGGCCTTTCACCGGGGCATCGCTGGAGTGGTGTATAATTGGAAGTCTTCCCCCTTCTAGGTATTACGTAGGCAAATTATGTAATTCGCAAATCTTTCTTCCACGAATTGCAACTAACGGTCTTTTTTTGTATTAAAGGTACACACCTTTCTTGTCAACAAATTTGGTCCGAGCACCCCCCCCCCCTATTTGCAAATGGTGACGCCTTGTGACTGCCCATGATGTCTATTCAACAGTTCTTCCTCTAAATGATATTAGTTCAATGACCTAACAAAAACAATTTTGATATCAGATAAGATATCTCTACTTCATCGAGTTTTCAAAAGTGTGGGGAACATTTTGTGAAGGAGCAGAGCCGCCGAGCAATGACGTGGGTGTGTGTGTGGGTTGGATGGAGGGGGGGGGGGGGGGGTTGCTGTTCCCCGTCTGTTGCCGTCCCTGAATTTACTTACAGGTATTGTCCACCAGAATCAAGTAGGAAGATTCCTTGGTTTGTGATTGGTATATCAGTCTCATTAGATGACCTGTAAGGGAGGTGGAAAACAAATCAACCTATAATCTTGGAAAATATGTAAACACCTCATAAAATCAGCTTAATATAATACAGGAGGCACAATTATTCCCCTATCCACAGGGTTCTTTATTTTGAAATCTAATATAACAGTAACAAACAAATGTAAATAGTTATATACACAATGGTGAAAAGAATGATCACGACGGCCAAAAAAATGGGGCAGAGAAATACAAAAATGACAAAATGAAAATGTTGGTACATGTGATCTATCCGTTTCTTTCTTATCACTATATCTTATTATTTTTTATTCTGGACTCCACACATTCAAATGGGACTACGTGTCAACGTCTGTGTATTCGATTCCAGCTGAATAGTTTGTAATCTCGCAATTGTTTTGAAAATATTTGAAACTATGTTACCCTTGGTTTCAGTCTCAAGTCGCACTTATGTTTATTCAATTACATGTTTTTTTAATATGTGAGATTTAAGGTGGGTACTATAAAGAGGGACGAAAGAGGGGCGCGAGAATGGAAGGGGGTAATATGGGATAACGATATTAGGCCACGATTGCGGTGAAAGGAAAATACAAAATATTAAACAGACAAGGGAAATACAAAATCTAAACAAATGTCTTATGATCGCATCAGTGAATCCATGGTATAATTTTGTTCTTACGTATAATGAATAACGGCTCCGTTCGCCCCAAATGATGAGATCGTTCCAAAACTGAGACCCTTGTTGGTTGGGTGAACGCTGAAACAAATACAAAAGTAAATTTATTTATAATTAATTTAACTCATTCCTTGTCTCATGAGACATCCATGCATTCCACATAAAAAAGTTTTAAACTAAGGTATAAATTGCACCTTAGTAACACTGCCAGACCGACTACGAACCGACGCGTCGAGACGCCAGACCGACCGATTCTTAGCCATATGGTGTAATGTAATCGTTTAATCGGTGTGTTGTCGGTCTGATGTCGGTTTCATCGGTGTGACTTGGGGTATGTTTATGCTCAACTTTTTCTGGCCAGAATCAGGCATCTGTTACACGTTTAGTTCAAAACACGGTTGCGTCCTTTCTCACTTTGGTAGAATCACCGAAAAACGGCGATCACAATCGCCGATCGTAAACTCACAAAAAGGTGCGTTTACGATCGGCGATTCTGGGGAAGCATAAACGCACAATCATTTGTAAACGCGTTTAAATGGGGTCAACGCACTGACCTCTAGTGGGTCTACGTAGCATGCGCAGTGCAGGTTTGCGAATCCAGCTGCAAGGCCACCCAGCGAGAATTGCCTGGAGGAGCCAGAGAAGTGAGCATAAACAGTACACCGTGGAACTGCGATATCGATGAGTGTTTACGATGAGCGTTTCAAATCGCTTATTCTGCCTTCAAAATTGGGCTTAAACGCACCCTTGGTTATTACAAAACCATGTACCGAAATACATTGAATTTACAATAAGCCTTCATTATTAAGTGCAAACAAAATAAATATTGCACATTTTAATATTAGTAATGTTCGGTTACGTTATTATCAGCTTCGTTTCAATTCGGAGGTATATTTAAAATTATTTCTAGGCAAAATATAGGATTAACTTTGTCGTCATAACAAATAAAATATAACAAGTATTTTGGGTATTCGAACGGGTATTCAATTTCGGAAATAAAGACATGAATGTACCTTCGGACTTCTACTGCCTTTTCTTCAACCCTGAGCTCACTGAGAACGCTTTTATCTCCCACTGCAGGGTCCTGTTGTAAATCGTAATGAAGAGAAATTAACACGTTAAGAATGCAATATGATAACTTAATAGTATAGCCCGGTGTACACTACACGACACGATTCTTGAAGAAATAGCAATTACATTAGTTGTGGAAACCTATTTTTGTAAGCCTTTTGCTGATTTAAATTGTAAATAATTCTAAATAATATATATATATTTTTTAATATATGAGTGCCTTTGAGCCGTTTCAGGACAAACACACCCGGGACAAAATCACCCCAGAACATTACCCCCCGAAACAATACCCCCCCCCAGGACAATTACCCTTCTGGAAATTACCCCCAGAAAATTACCCCTAAAGGACAACCACCCCGAGGACAATTCCCCCCCGGAAAATTACCCCCAAAGGACAACCACCTTCGAGGACAATTACCCCCCCCTCCTCCGGAAAATTACCCGCTAGGACAATTACCCCCTAAAAAAATTGCCAAAGGATATCATATTCGAGCTTCCCCCCCCCCCCCCCCTCCCCTACCCACGCACATCGAGTGGTAAAAAAAAACACCACAAAAAGAGTTTTATGAAGAGAGTAATAGAAAGTGATGGGGAACAGGCGATAAAAAAGACCGATGCCCCCCCCCCCCAATATATTTGAATGCCCGCCCCATTACACTATGGACAGGAAAACACACAATTGCTAACATCTTTTTATTGAAATCCGGATTTCTAGGTTCTTTTCAAAACAGCCCAGGACAAACAAGAGTGTCAGAATAAATTTCGAAATATACTTACGTCTAAGCTATCCATGGTCTCCTGCAACCACCCGCCAAGCTCACACAGAGAGATAGAATCAAGACGCTGTAAAAAGAAGAAGTTAGATTGGAATCACTGGTTGAACGATTGATTGATTGATTGAGTGACTGAATGAATGGTTGATTATTTTGTTTATTGGCTGATTGATAGATTGATTGGATGGTTGAGTGATTATCTAATAGGTTGATTGACTGACTATTTATTGATTAATTGATTGATCGATCGATTTATTGGCTGACTGATTGATTAATTGGTTCTTTGTTTAGTTGGTTGATTGGTTGATTTGTTGGTTGGTTGGTTTGTTGGTTGGTTGGTTGATTGATTGATTGATTTGGCTTTTCAACGACAAAAATGTTCATTAAGACTAAAATAAACAATATGCTGTTTGTTTCCTTCTTGTATTGTTGTTCTTTATTTTAATGATATCAATAAAATCGATCATTTAGTAGCGCTAAAAGAAAAAAAGTGCCATCGCACTTACAAAAAACAGAATGTGAAAAAATATATATGAAATAAATAAACTTTTATATATAGGTAAATCACATTGAGTTACTAAGGATCTTTTGAAAGAGCCGAGACAGTTACATTCTCTGATGGAAAGTGGAATATAGTTCCATGTTTTCCTAAGCAGCCACTATAAGACGTTTTACAGGTAATAAGAGTCTGGATTTGGGGAAATTTAGCTTATATTTGTCAGTAATTTTGTTCAATTTAGCTTTTGGTCTGTCTTACATGTGCTTCCTTCATTCCAGCCACTTCGGTCGGGTTCTTCTGTGACTTGATGAGGAGGATGGGTGACGCCTCAATGTAAGCCTTGTCCTGAAACACACCAAACAAAAATAGATGGAAATTAGCATAGGATAGAACCATGAGCACAAGGTAATAGGATAATAATAGTAATAACAATTGCAATTCTTATAGCGCCCTTCCACTCGATACAAAGCGCTTTAACCCTAATAAGGCCGGGCTATTTGAAGTCTTACTACGGCCGGGGGGGGGGGGGGGATTATGGCCCCCCCCCCCAAGATCTCGGCCGTGAAACGGCCGATCTCCGCGAAAATTTGCACGCATGTCAAGTGAAGTGTATAGAACAATATGATAATTTCAATTTTTTGAAAAAAATCCCTCATTTGCATATTTATGGTAATTTATGCAAATAACGTCATAAAATCACATTTTTACCCATAAATCCTATATTATTCATATTTAAGCATTCTTTTTCACTACATACATTCATTAGACCATTTGGAACAATAATACGACAAAAAAAATCGGAAGAGCCAGCTTATTCCTTATGTTATCTCTTGTTTTGATAATTTCTTATGTATTTCATTGTTTTTTTAACTTATTTATGTTATTTTTTTTGTCTTTATTTCTTCCTACAATTCAACTATTTTGACTCACAAAACAACCACCTAAACTTTAAACAAGACCCAATAACCAATGTTTGATCTATTTTTAGGAAAAATGACATTTCCATATGTTGTGTACACAAATCACAAAAATGAGCGATTTTCGGGCTGACATGCAAAGACAAAAGGTCACGTGACCTTGTAACTATATGTCCGATTTTTTTTTTTTTTTTTTTTTTTTAAGATGCGCAAGACGCTAAAGAAAAAAGTCAGCGAGCGGCGAGGCGCCATCCATATGCGTTCTCGAACAATCAGGAAAATCGTGGAGGGGGGGGGGGGGGGGGGCATAATGGCCCCCGGCCTTATTAGGGTTAAGATCCCGTTCATGATCCAGTGTTGGTGTTAAAATAAACAATCAGTGACACCGTGAATTCGATGACAGCACATTATTTCAGATTATATATTTTTTAATTAGTCCACTGTTGGTGATGATTTCAAATGAGGAGGGAGCCTGTTCTAGAGTTCATATACGATATCTTCTCCAACCTCCCATTAATGCACTTTCCATCCACTCTATAAGTGCAGACAAGTGGAAATCCAATCTCTCTTAGGAGTCAATTTTATTATCATTATTATTTAGTAGTAGTAACATTAGTAGTAGTAACTATAGCAGTAGTAGTAGTAGTAGTAGTAGTAGCAGCAGCAGTAGCAGTAGGGGTAGTAGTAGTAATAGTAGTAGTAGTAGTAGTAGTAGTAGTACTAGTAGTAATAGTAGTAGTAGAAGTAGTAGTAGTAGAAGTAGTAGTAGTAGTAGTAGCAGTAGTAGTTGTAGTAGTAGTAGTATTTTACTTAATCGTTATTAAGTGGAAAATGTGCATACATTGTGTGCGGGTAAGCCTGAATCCGATGACTGGGGTAATAATATGATTGCAGGGCCCTCATAGGGATAACAGTATGAATACTGATGAGGCTACCATTGGTAAACAAGACATATTATTATTATTATTATTATTATTAGGCCTATTATTAGTAGTATTATTATCATTACTACTATTCAAAATCATAATTATTATGTTTGTTAAAATAATTATCATTACAATTATTATCTTACCTCTGGAATCGAAGTGTAGATGAAATAGTTTGAAATATCGCTGAACCAGATCTTTTCGGTGTCACCATTAGCTAAGGTAGGCAGCTCCGTGGCAAATTGATCGTAGTCCTTCACAGTTGCACATACTGTAGGGCAAACACAATGCAACAGAGGGATGCTAAATTATCATTCAAACATAATACGGGTGCTGTTTGAGATTTAAAAGGAACTAGTTATCCAGATACAGTATACGATACATCATCAAGAACGAAAGGAACCTTGTGGATCCCTACGAAAAACAATATTGTGCTGATCAGGGCAGTCCTTTTTAAAAGTAGTAACTAACTAATTATCTATTTAACCAGCTAGCTAACTTAATCAATCAATCAATTGAAGAAGAAAAACGAATCAAATCTATAAATAAATGTATAATTTTGGGACATGAACCTATAGATGCGTATTTTTGAGCACTCGAGTTCCGGTAACTATCAAAACGTTATTCCCTCGAAATCTAACAAAACTTTCAATTCACTTTCAAAGGTACCAATTAGGATATTTGGCAGTTTTACTCAAGAAAGCTAAATAAATTAAACTGTTAATCCAAACCCGCGTACAAAACAGTGTAGTGTGAAACGAGTTGTGCTTTTTTGTGATCTTATAAATGTCCAGGAATTTCGTCACAATTTGCTTATCCAATTAACTAAGCTATTTCAAAATATTTAATTCAGAATTAACCCATCTGCCAGTTTCTTTCGAAATGCATTTCCTATACCAGGACGCAATATCAGCTTTAATAACGACATAAATACAAATTGATACAGACAATTTCATTGGTGGGGAAAATTGTAACAAGTACATGAATTTTTAAGCTTTTACAAACCTTCAATAAAGATTGGCAAGTTTAATTCTGTAAATATGAGATAGGGGGATCACACGGTTTTACTTTGTTTTCAAAGTGCGTTTATAAAATATGCTTACAAAATGTCGTAATAGTACACAGAACACAATCACGAAGGCTTTCGACAATCAACTTAATGCAATTCCAGTAGCAAAATTATTATTAATGACGTATTCCGTAATCCGAACAAGATTTTATATGGGATATACAATTGGGTTGTGAAGAGCCCTTGAGGTGATTTGCCAAAAGGCTTCGCGATCAGTTCTATGTGAACAACATCTGACGGTCACCCAGGTAGGTATTCCGAGTAAGAGTGCCCCCCCCCCCAACCATTTTTTTTTTTTTAATGGAAAATTTAAAAAAATATATATATATATATTTATATAAACAATAAAAAGAAAATCAAAAAAAAATCGGAATTGACTCTTCAAGTCTTACTGGAAGTGCTGCAACTGCCAATGTTCAAATGTGTCACGACATCAGCGATGGCATCGATTCTTCCAGCTTTGTCATAAGCGTAGAGCCTACAGAGCAAATTTGGATTAAAAATGTTACATAGGCTTGTCCATACTTTTTGTTCTAAAGGAACATGAGCGCAAAAAATGAACGGGTCCTATTTTTACTTCGACCTCTCTCTCTCTATATATATTCCATTTTCTTTCTCTCTTTGTTATGCAAAGATGTATCAGGACAATAATCCCCTAGAAAATCACCCCGAAAAAGTACCCCCCCCCCCTCCGAAGGACAAGGGGGTTATTTTCCGGGGGGTAATTGTCCTCGGGGTGGTTGTCCTATAGAGAACCGACTTTTTGCAGGTGGGGTGCAATGAATTAAACACAAATTGGCAACCATGTGACGTATGTTGCTTGGCTCCTTCCCAGTGACCTATACTAAAATAAAATAGAAATCTATATTTTCCCTGAAGAAATTTACAATCATACCTTCACTCTAAACGTAATGCAACTTTGTTTATGTAGAAATGTTCTGTGCAGAGTGAATTGGAGAGGAGCTCACAATATACGTCACAGTGGTGCCAATTTGTTTTTTCACTGATGATAACTTCAGCATTTCATAACTTTCCTATTTTTAATCGGAAATTTCTCAAACTTTTCCAAATAATTATATTTAATACCATTCACTATTTTATTAATAGTCGTAGGGTTATGGTTATCATTGGTAGACTCTAGTTATCATTTGAATATAAATATTGTTTTCCATTCAGCATTGAAATGATAATACATTTACTTACGTGACGTCATTCAACCCAACGACGGCGTATGCAATGAACATAGGATTGTAGGGAATATCCTCCCCACGCATGTTGAATAGCCCTAGAGAAAAGAAAAAAAGTTAGACATAAAAAGCAAGAGAGAATATAAAGAGCCTGGTGTGAAAAAATACGTCATAAAAAGTTCGGAAACTTTGATGTTAAAGATAACATATGTACCTCACTATTTACCCTCTCCCAATGTAAGTGACTTGAAATTCATTCTTTTAGAGGTCATATTGGAATATTTTTTCTTTTGGGGGGGAATTGAAATCGTCGTAAGGAATTGTTGAATGCCATGTACAAAGAATGATGCAAACCACTATTTAGGTCGAAGTGGATTCCACTATAGTTTGGAGTGGAGTCAAGACCAAATGGAGTGTTCCTATTATGACTCCTTTAACAAAATCGTTTTTCACTCCTCTGCATTAGTTTATTAAAGCCCTTCTATAAAGTTCTGTTATTTTGTTAGCTCTTTGGTCCATTTTGTTGACAGCGCTCTTAAAAGACCGTTAAGAATTAAGTGTGGTATTTGTGTGAGAACAACAACGACAACTTTTGTTGACATTGAATAATAGAAAGAAATTAAATTGAGAGAATCCGTTCGCATTCCTTACACCATGTTTACATGTCGGTTTCTTTCTTTTGACAAGCTCATTGGGCGCCAAGAAGAAAATGACATGGATGTTCATAACAAAGCATTGAATTTGATATTGCCTGTTGCCCTTGGGGATGCTTTAAAGCCCCACTGTCCTACTTGTAGCTACTTGCTCCCTGTAAATAGAAAACTTCCCCAATCGGTGCCTGTTGGTCCCCCATGATCTTCTTTTCATCTATATGTATTATAATTGAATATGTTACTCTAATTGATTTGTCATAAGTATTTTGCTATCGTATTAACATTGCTCGCAATGAATTCTCTTAGCTACATGTCTTTAGTTTAAGTCTTTATATTTCTTTCCTAATTTGTAACTATTTAAATATACTTGTACTTGCTTGTTTTTTACTTTGTAAAGCGCATAGAGAAACTTCGGTTTATTGTGCGCTCAATAAATCTATCTTTATTATTATTATATTTTTTGTCTTATGTTAGTTGAGAGCTGAGTTAATGAGATAGCCACCTGTCAGTGACCTTGCTGTGTGGTCTAATCCCTTCTGGCCCAGTAGTAATGACGGTCTTTAAAGATTACACGATCACGAAGACTTTCGAAAAATCAAATCAACGGTGATTTCCATACCCATATTAATTATATTCAGATTACGTAGTACTTCACTGTATTGTTGGCACATCGGTTCCGAAAGGAATCGGACGAGGCTTTGGAAAACGGTTTAACAATTCGATTTTTAGAAAGTCTTTGCGATCATAGGGCATATTGTATAAATTTGGATACATGTGGATTACTTACACGCGACTTCGTCGAGTTTGGGGACGATGAGTTTAGTAGCTGCAGCTCTATTCATCTCCGCCCTGATATCCGTTATCTTATCTTCCCACCGTTTCCCTGAAACACATAGCGAAAGACATGATATTTTAGATACTTACATTAATAAGATATTAAAGATTAGTTTTACAACCCAACCTATAGAAATAATGAGAAACATGTATGTAACGGGGGAAATTGTGTCTAGCCAAATGTGAAAAATTGGTGTTACCCAACTTGAGCAATATTTTGAGAGTTTCAAGTAATTTTTCTTCATTTTGACCGTAATTGAACAAAACACTGGTTGGGTAAATATATGTTAAAGGTAAAGACCAGTTATGGTCATGCGATTGAATTGTGAAAGAAACGTTGTGGAATCGATCAGAAAAAGTTGATCATCTAGCATCTAGCATCTGCAAGGTTCTGGAATCATCAAAATGATAAGAAATTTGGCCCATTCTTCGTAAAGTTACAAGCACTATACACAGAAAGATGTATATGGGACTACCCTATATCTCTCACAGGACCATGAGAGAAACAAATTTACCAAATATATGAATTAGTAGGCGGTTTCCCGGCAATTTTTTTATCATCATGTATTAGTCAAAACATATTCTTTCACATGATTGGTAATGAGAGCTTCCATTTCATTTTTTGAAATTGGGGCGTTACCAATACTGGTCTTTACCTTTAAGGTCCAGAGTTGAAAGGACATGTATATAATTGCCATCTTGCTGCGCAAATTTGTATCGAATATTCATAAATTACATCGGTCCTTATGGTGGTCGTTGTTCTTCAGATCCTGCACAACTAACGCAACAACGACTACCAAAACAAAACACAATATTTCCTTCATACAAATGAAGAAATCGAATCACGATTATTTGGCTGAGCATTTTGCGTGCGAACAAAAGCGAGATAAGAAAGCTTTCATCCCGAACATGAACGGTGTCAAAAAAAAGGAAAATTCGATTCACGATCCAAATTTCACTAAATTGTGTGTATGTGTATTACTTTCGCTTTAGGCGCGTCATATATTGCGCTAAGACTGCTAAGACAGTCTTGCGTCAGGCAAATGACGCTTCGACTTGTGCAACGTGCATTTATACCTGAATACTCTGTAGCAAGGACAAGTAGGGGCATTTCTGGGTAGCCGGGCTGTGTGCCGATAGCATTCCAGGTCAAATCCACGAGGTTGGCTTCAACGTTAGCTACCATAGTCAGATTACGACCAGACTCTTCCAGTGAACTCAAGTAACTCTGCACCGTGCCTGGTTAATGACAGGAGGAGAAAAAGGAGAAAATGAAAATGAAGGTGTTCTAACAGGTTGGAAGATACCAGTGACAATTGCTTTGTGGTCAATACCTTGCACTAACCGAATTTGTTAATTTCAACCCTTGACCAATCACTATAGGGCCGGAACCAAGCAACAACAAAAAACAATTGCAACCATAAACCCAACCCTACACCCTTGCCAAATTAGATGTTTCAGAATCGTTGCATAAAAGTCCACGGAGATGATGGTTGTTATCTTTAATGATTGAGTCAAAAATTAACCGCATGGATTATCGTTTTCAAAAACTAATGCAAGAAGTTCATTTCATTTCATTTCATTAATTCAATCATTTCAAAATGCCACATAAAATATAATCGTATACAAAGTAATACAGGTTAGGAGCCGAACAGAAGCAAAAGTTAGTAAATAGGGCCCCTTGAGTGAAAGCACACAACAATTTATTTCAAACTATGTAGGCTACAAGATATCATATGAAAACGAAAGAAACCTCCCACTAGAAAGAAGGGTTCAAAGTTATATTTTGTGATAGATGATCGTTTCAAATGTGAACGTTACTACCTTTGAGCCTAAAATGTTTCTACAAGCAAAACCTTCATCAATAATTTCTCTCAAACTTCATAGCACGCAAAAGATTGTGTAAAAAGCAAAGATTTTTAGTACAAAGTGCACTTTGTGATAGAGTATCGTGTCAAGAGTAATCGCATTTCCCCATAGTTGTATAGTATACAAATATACACTGTCTTAAGATGTTCTGGTTAAAACTATGCGCAAGAGGTGACTCCAATAGTAAATGGTACTTTTGGAGTCACCGAGGCCCATAGTTTTAACCAGCACCTCGAATAGAAGGCATGGTATATTTGTTTTATAAGATTTGAAAAGAAAACAAAATTCCAATTAAAAAAAATTATTAACAAAAAAAAAAAAAATACTTTTTTTTTTCAACTCCCAAATAGTACTCCCAAATAGTACTCTCATATAGTACTTTCTAAAAATAATTCAAATATTTCTGGTCATGTGACGAGCTCTCAACCAATCAAAAGCCAACAAATTTGTGACGCAGGATACAATAAAAACTATTTCAGTGTTGTCAACTTCAAATTGTTCTACAGGATAGGCTACTAGAGAGTTTATACATGTATCAACAAAATAATTTCCTGTTTTAAATTGGGAGTCTATGAACCTTGTGGTTGATTAGAAACTTCAAGGATAATCATTGTTTTTCCCCATTTTTTTGTAATACTAAAAATTGCTCAGGTGTATACCTAAATTATTTTGTTGTACATTATGGGCTACAATGTCATGTGTGTTCCGAGTCCTTGGTAAAACACATTGGGGAGGATAAAACAATGAAAGGATTCTGAAAGATTCTGAATAAAACTTTAACAATTAAAACATTTACTATAATTCAATTTGCTCGCTATTCTGATTTTTGTACAGGTTCAATATTTTCCTCACATAATTATGCTGTCCTGATTCGGGGAGGTGGGGGGGGGGGTCGTAATTGTATTTCATTTGTTAATATCTAATCATTTGTTAGGTTCGCTCTAGACGGAGGACTATTTCAGTTACTTACTTATGGACATGAGTCTCGGGTCGAAGCCGATCATAGCTCCTTCAGGTAAGTCAGCCCCCATGGTAGCATCGATGCTTCGGCTGATCAGCCATTCAGCTGTGCTGGGAACTCCTACCTCGCCTGATATCGAAGAAGGACAGGGGAGAGTGGGAGAAGGAGAGTTATGCAGTGAAAGAGAGAGACAGAAAGAGAAAGAGAGAAAAGGAGAGAGAGAGAGAGAAGGAGAAAGAGGGGAGAAGCAGGGTTGAGGCGGAGGGTGTGAGGATGCGAGAAGGACAGAGGGCGAGAGAGAGTGGGAAAGGATGAGAGAGAGAGAGAGAAAGAGGAGAGAGAGAAAGAGTGAGGGGGAGGGTAAGGGACATAAATACTAATTCAAGAGCACAGTAAGTTCATAACACAAGTAAACAGGGAGAAGGATAAGTTCTGGTTAAAAGTGAAAGAAAAAATATTTTGTAAGCTGTCTCATTTTCATTGTATAAAATTAGAAAGGGATTGTTCTTCAAATGCCGTTGGCTATAGATGTGTGTTCCAACTATATTTGGTCGATTTTTCAAAATCTTGATGATTTGAAAAAAACCTCAGCAAGGACATATTCTTCCGTATATACAGATAATTTACCTTTCTCACAATTTGTTTTCTCACATTAAATTTCATGACCGGAAGTCTACTTTATATGCTACTCAAATTATAATACCCCTGTGCCACGTTGTATTCAAATCGAAATAGTTATTGAAAAGGCTTCAAGATTATTTAATTGTTTCCAGAGCAAGATTAATCTATACAAAAGTGGAAAGGGTTGTAATAGAGCTAATCAAGACTGAAAAACGCGAAGTTTTAACATTTAAAACATTGGTTCGAATCGTATAAGATGGGACGAGAAGGACAGACGAAAAGGGGGTGACAAAAGTAAAAGAGGAAGGAATCATTAAAGAGCTTTCAATTTGCCTTACCGCTCTTCATGAGCATCCATTCACAGATCATCTCACGTTCAGCTTGGATGAAATAGCGTCCGTCAGTCCACACAGCAGACAGTGTGCTGGTAATCACAGCCAGACCTAGAACAAGAAAAGAGCATGGGTAGTGGTACTGATATTCTGGTATTGGCGGAAAAACATGTATCAAATAGTTCGAGAAATTGACTCTGAATGTTGAAGACTATACAGGCTGGTAAACGGATTTGACAAAGAAATATATTAAACATGTTTAACAAGTTTAAGCAGAAAGGGAAGGGGAGGAATTAGAAAATGATGTCTTACCTGCCGATCCTGAGAAGCCACTGATATAGGGACGTCTTGCGTCAGGTGCAGCGATGTACTCACTCTGGAGGGAGAAAATGATAATATAGAGATAATGACTGCTATGAGGGGAATAGTTGTTTTATAGTCTCAAGGGGATGTTGCATCCTGATAATCACCCGAGGTGTGCCGAGGGGTGATACCAGGATGCAATGGGTATCGCAGCAACATTTACTATTTTCATGGTAACCGGAATTTTGAGGGATCTCACTCTTGGACTATTAACCGGTTTTGGCATTTTACGTTTCTTTACGGGAATGGCTAAAATCACGACTCCAATTTCGACCAATCAGATGGCTGGATTTCTAAAGTGAGGTATATAATATTTGTTAGTTTCATTGTCCAACAAATCTAATATTGTATTAAACCTCTGGTTATGACATTAAATTGAAGGGGAACAAAAGAATAACTGTTGTAAGTTTGGGCTTCAAATCATACGATATTGAACAAAATCTTGCCGGAAACCAGCCATTCTGACAAGCGACTTTAATGGAATGGATGGAATAGAATATAATCTTTCGAGAGGAGCTGCTCTTACATACAAACGAATAAGATGTTAACCAACTCCAGGATACCAAACAACACTCTTTACACCCAGAAATGAGTTGCAAATCTTTTATATGCTCCTTGGTTTTTTATACAAGATTTATTTGACCAGTTAACAGAAATGAGAGAATGAACCTAGTACCTATCCCGCTTTAATACTTTCAAGCTTACTGGCTCGATGAACGCGTGGTGTGTACATTAATTCATTTAAACAACGTCTATAATTAAATTTAAATCTCCAAGCCCACAAAACTGATTGAATCATTGAACTTACTTTGTCAACAATGTTCTTTATTGTGTAAACGATTGATATGAAATGTAATAAATTCGAATCAATCAATCATTGCTCTTAGTGGTGGTTAATTTGACCTGACTGCTAAGAAAGCATAAATACTTGTAAGTAAGCAACCAGACGGCCGACGGCTTTAGGTCCTCTCCGAGGGACCTGGTAGTGAGGATTAGTGCCTTACCAAAGGGCATTAGCGACAATATTTCGACAATAGATATAATTTTTCTTTGACATTGGGTGTGGAATTTTGAAAATATTGACCAAAACAAAATCGGCAATTTTGTTTGTCTTTGCCATATCCGAAATACTTCGACAATTAATTTTCTTGTTGCACCAATTTGTAATCAAAAAGTCCATCTTTAAACAATTGAAATAAATAGATCTATGTAGAATATGAGAAATCATGGATCAATTATAACATTGCTAATATTTGTTTAAATCTCCACGATTTTTGATCATCCCATCATACTTACGCCGTGGGCGTCTTCACTTGGTACAATGTAGGCGTCGTAGCCATATTGTGTCATGTATTCTCGGATCTTAATCAGCTGTGCTGCGGTGTCAATGGTAGTATCTGGATAAGTCTGCGGGAGAACATAATCAAAACGAAAAATGTTTTGATATTAAAATAATTGAAAGGACAACAATTATGATGATTATCTACTAGTAGTTTAGTACTTATAATTTAGATTTACCATCTAAACGGAAGGGAACCAAAATATTTGTATTTTGCATCAAAAGACCCAAAGATATTAGAGAAAGTAATCAATGGTGATTTGAAATCAGCTACGACATGGTTTTCAAATAATGAATTGCTACTTAACGTTGACAAATGTCAGGTGATGTTAACCGGTTCAAAGTCAAATTTGAGTCGTTTCTGTAATGTTGACATTCGCTTGAATAACAAAAAATTACTTAGAGTAATGGAATGCAAATATCTTGGGGTTTTGCTTGATTGCAATTTCTCATGGAACCCACAAATAGACCATGTAAAGAAAAAGGTTTTAAAGACGTATTTTGCTCTAAAGCGAATGAGACAATTCACAGATGAAAAGATAGCATTAATACTGTACAAAACCTTAATTCAGCCTCATTTCGCTTATTGCAGCACGATTTGGATGAACGGTAGAGAAACTCGGTTAAAACAACTTCAAACACTACAAAATAGGTGTTTGAGATCTGTACTTGGAGTTAATAGTAGATATCACACTGAAATTCTTTATAAAACCCTTGAAATTGACATGCTAAAAGAATACTGGGTCAAACAGGCTTTAGTTACTATATTTAAGTTGTTACATAATCTTGGTCCACCTGTTTTATCGTCATTGATCCAATTTAATACTAATGTAGGCTATATATGTTCCGCTATGCAAATTCACAAATCCCCCTTCCAAGACCTCACACAAATTTTCTTCAACATAGTCCGTTATATCATGCATCAAAGCTTTTTAATACCCTACCCAACGATATCAGAATTATAAATGTTTTTAAATCTTACAACATCGAGATAAGTAAAATTCAAGATATTTGCTCACTTCTTTCATCTCGTAGATAATTTCCCCCCCCCCTCACTTTCTCACTATGATTCTTTTTTGTACTTTAATTTCTGTATATATGTTCTCTTATTATAACTTGCATATTTGTTTGTAAATTGTATTTTCATTGTTTTATATTCTGTTCTAATTATATGTAATCACGGCCTCGCTGAAAAACAGCTTTTGCTGAATGCGGGCACAATTGTATTTTTTGTTTTTAACCGTGAATAAATAAAATATACCATACCATACCATACTACTATTGCTGCCGCTGCTACTGGTATAGTCTGTGAATACATTTACTACCCAAAGGAAGTCGACGAATACTACTAGTACTGACACTAATACTACAGTACGCCGACGGCAACTACTACTGCCGCTGCTGCTGCTACTACTATTATCCCATACTTCTGGTGCTGATGCTATTCATATTATTAATATATTACTATTACAATTAATATTAATATTACTGTTATCACTATTACTTTTAAAATAAATGTAATTGATACTATTCTTATAATTTTTGTATTAATATAATATTAATATTACTATTGTTATAACAATTAATATAACTATTAATATTAGCATTACTATTACTATCTCTACTGCTACCATTACTGTTGCTTTTACTTTTAGTACTACTATTATTATTTCTACTTCTACTACCATGATTGATGCTACTATTAGTATTACTACTAGCGCAAACATTATAACTAACAACTCTTTTCTAAATTTCGCTTATGCCACCGTATGCTTAATATGCAACCTTCTCAGTACCTTTCTCCGTTTCATTTTATTCATGAGCATTTCAGTTTGTCTGTTTTGTTCAAGTCCGAAATTTGGTAAAGGCCCGGTCACACAGAGGGAACGCATGGGGGACGCACGGCCAGCGCATTGGAAATTTGCAATTTTGGTCAGTGCGTTTTCGTTCGCTAGGCGTGCGTCGTCATTCGTTACTCGTTCGTCGAGCGCGCTGGACCCACGCTGTGCATTCGTCGTCATTCGCTGTGTGCGTCGGGATTTTTTTAGCATGCTCAAAAGTGTGCGCGGAGCTCGACGCATGAATGTACACGCCAAAGGCACGCCAGACATGCGTGGAGCGCGCTAGACCAGCGCCAGACATACGCGGAGCACACGCCCTGTATACGCACAGCGCGCTAACTACACGCTGTGCATTTTGTGTCGGCTCGCTAGCTTTTCCAAAATCATGACAAAAGTTAGGCACACGGCCTTTTCCGATTTCCAATGCGCGGGCCGTGCGTCGTCTATGTGTGACCACCTCTGTTGAGAACGCGGTGCATGCGTGGACCATTTGTCCAGTGCGCTAGCAACACGCTGTGCATTCGTGGAAGTTGTTATCATGTGCGCTCTGTGTACGGTCTGTATGCGCACTGTATGCGCCCTGTATGCGCTCAGTGCGCTAGCAACACGCTATGCATTTGGTGTCAGCTCGCTGTAGCTTCGACAAAAGTTGGGCGCACGACAACGCACTGGCCAAAATTGCAAATTTCCAATGCGCTGGCCGTGCGTTCCCCATGCGTCCCCTCTGTGTGACCGGGCCTTAACATGAAACTACTACGGCGGCATAGCTCAAACATTTGTCAGAATTGTAAAGTGCCCATTTTATAATGGCACGCAATTTGTTTCATGTGTAAAATGATACATACTGAACAATATTAGATATGGAAGCACCTCATAAAACGAATTTATAAGGTAAGTTTTAAGGGAAATTTTCATTGCAAAATTTGCTCAAATGGATAAGTCGATCACCTAAATATTCGGACCCTGTATGTATAAAAGAAAGCCACATTTATAATAATGTGAAGGCGTTTGTTTTCTCCCAACTTGCAGATCTACCAGATCGACAGATACAAATAGGGACCTAATCATTGAAGAAGAAAAAAAGTTTTCAATGATTTTATTCTCTGTGTGCTTTGATACTCCAATTCATTTTGATACATACCGGCGGTGCAGCAGCACAGTCTCGTTCCGAATCACCAGCAGCTCGTCTTTCTCGAGATTTTTCTCGGCCACGGACGAGAGGAACCTCATCGGCGTCGTACATTGCGACCGGTTCCGCCCAGCATGGCGACAGAACTGTGGATATAAAAGAGAGAAAGAGAGAGAGGGAGGGGGAGGGAGAGGGAGAGAGAGGGAGAGAATGAGAGAGAGAGAGAGAGGGGGAATTGGATTTTATAAAAAAGGTATAATAAGCAATCGCGTAGCCTATCTATCCAAGGGGCACATGTGCCGGCCCGGCAAATCGCAATCTAGAATGCCTAATAGATCTAAAATGTATCTTCTTCTTCTTCTTCTTCTTCTTCTAAGACGAGTTATGCTGACCGTATTCAGTGATATTCCGTGTATCAGAATTTAAGATCTGCTACTCATAGATCTGTAATAAACAGTACGGAAAAAGCAAGCAAATAAGACAAATTTGTCAGTGTAAACGGGAACGGAGACCAAACATGGAGACACAACAATACTGTATGGCAGAGAGAAAGGTAAAAATAGATAATAATTAAAAAAAATATTATGAAGGATAATGAAGCTCGAAAGACAGTTATTACATTATTGGTAAACTGCTAATCTTACAGTTGTGCCAGGATATAACAAAGTTAGGACGATAACCCCCCCCTCCCCTCTTTCGGGGGGGGGGGGGGGGGTCATGATGTAGCTACTGAAGACCGAGATAATGTAATGGATAAATGAGAGCATACTTCGTCGAATGACAGAGCTAGACAGAAATTGCTTTAAATTAATATTACTGACGAAAGTACAACAAGTCCTCTTTGGGTCATGATGATATATTTTCGAAAATGTGTATTATAGACAGCCCTTCGGCATGTTTGGAGCAAATTGGACACTGCAAGCAATCTGGTTCTAAAGGTCCCCCGTCCATGTAAACAGTCCGAAATTTTGTCAACTTTGAGGTAATCGCGTCTAGTTGAGCTTTCCGCCATATTTGCTAAGGCCTTTGTGAAGTCCAATACTTTGGGCATCTGGTATTAATCAAAGTATTTCCTTTAAATCAGGGAACCGCCCCTTAAAGGATACTGTATACATTGCCTCGTTATTTACCCAGTAGCATATGCATACAGTGTATCTAATGAATCGGTAATTAAAAGGTTTATGGCAATAGGAGTGCTGAAAAGTAGGGGTGGGATATTGGGCAACTTGGACTCCCATGTAGCTATCATGTATGCGTTCTGAGTTCGGCCATCTTGAGTTGAGTGATTTCAGTTGCCTTGTTGTTTTGTGAGGCAAACATACTAGGAATTTAAATATGGCGCATCGCCAGCATTGTATTGTCTCTGGGTCTATGCACACATGAATATTGATTTAGATGTACGTAAAATCTGAAAATATTTTTTTTTAAGTATGAACATGTCCATGGAGCGCGTACAGAAGAGTGTGGTAAACAAATAGTTGTTACGTGCACATTCATAAAATGAGCACACAAGTCATCGTACAAGAACAAAACAAAAGTTATATTCACTTTCTTCAAAATAGCTAGATTATTATAGTAAAACTATCGTGTGAAATATCTTCAAATATTTCAATATGGTCTTTAAATATTATGTAAACTTTCATCGCAGCCAGGCTAAATAGACAATTTGTTTACAGAGTAAGAATCGAAAATGTACGTTTTACGTGTAAATTCATAACAAATAAGTACAATAATAATCGTACAACGGAACTCTTTGCTCGAACACCGCCTGAGGGAATGATATTAGTTATTATGGGAATTAAAACACCGTAAAATAGAACAGGGTGCAAGGATATACCCTGAATACTCTTGCAATGATATCAGTGCGCGTTATCCTATCTCATTTGAAATCTTTAGAGGTCGCCTAAAATAAACAGTAAAGAATCCTGTATATATGGTATCCGCCCCTTTTAGTCAACACTGAAACAAAACACCAGACAAGTCGTGCCTGTCGCCAAATATATAAGTTCTCTTTTCAGTATTAAAGCACGTTCACGAATTGTCACGAATTACCTCAGGCGGTGTTGTACATGTCATATTCATGTAATATGAGATAAAAGATTACCCTGTATAGCGTGTTTGAATGGCTACAGTATATTACACTTCAGTCATTGTCATGTGCCATTGCGTCATTTCACAAATAAAAACATGAGTTGAAAGCGTTGCGTGAGTACTAGTGTCATGGACTCTAGAATTTACCTCTTGCTTTGAAGGTGTCACATTTAAGACAAACATTCGAGGTATATCAACTCCCACATTGCCCCTCCACACAATATGAATAAGGTGGCCACTGTTGGACCATGAAGCAAGCATTCTAAACATCAAAATATATCAAATGAGGGACCGAAACGAAAATTCCTTTTAATTTTCATTTTATATATTGAGTATATTAAGAATTGTTGGGATCATAAGAATAAACAAAATGCTACTTTACACATTACTTTCTAATAAGATACATGGTTAGAGCTTCGGTGTTGGTGTTCGAAAAATGAGTATTGTTTGTGTTTATGTAAAATCCTGAAAAACAAGCAAAACCCCTTTGCACAATAAATGAGTACAAGGCTTCACATGCACATCAACCGAGAGACCCACAAACTCAAAGCCTACAATATGTGAAGGGCTTGTAAATTGAGGAAAAATGTCCTTCACACCATTGACTTCGGCCCCCAAATTTCCCAGTTACGAGGGAATTTGTCTACCACTATGCCAATAATGCCATCACGCCTAGTCCTTTTAGGCCTATAGAAAAAGTTGTGTCAATGTTATAAATAAATATTATGAAATCCAGATCAGCCACCGCATGATAGCAGCCAAACGGTGGGCGGGTTTACGATCTTTACACCTCCCCCCCCCCCCCGCCCCTCCGAAAAATTATTCGCATGCTACGAGCGTAAGCCATCTATTAATGCGTTGTCTTAACTCCCCTCCCCCCCCCCCCGGAAAACGTATCGACACGTCTTCACCTGTTATCAATTTAACATGGATGATTAGTCGGGGAAGGGTGTTCCTATCTAAACTTGTTGATACCCTTCCGCACAGTTCAACAACACAACTTAAGTGTATTTATAGGAGTGCATTGTTCTATCGAATTGTATTTACACACGAATACGCGATCTTTCCACCGATTGATCTATCATAGAATTAAAAATGGGACACAAACCCTCTTTCTGATGATATTTTGTAAAATATGAAATCTACAGAAGTGTATTACAGGCTGTTAAACATGACACGACACAGCGCCGTCTTGTGTATAGTGGACAACAAATTAATGAAAGATTACAAGACCATAATGACATAGCTCAAGTTACCTTTGATTATGTCCAATGTTTTGACATTAATTAGAGATGTTTCAAGCGCTTTCTTGGCACAACCTGCACCATCAAGCAAAGTTAGTAGTTGATCTTTGCTGTTTAATAACATCAAGTATACCTATCTAAAACTCATGAAATGTCGTTTTATCTAATGATGTTTGTAGTCCACTTGTACTTCAATACTTGGCACATATTTATATTTGTTAGAATCTTGATAACCATGCTTAACATTTGTATCACCCAATCTATCTACGCATGCAAACAAGACAGTGATACCATACTTCTTGCTGAGTTGACGTCTGCGGAAAATATGAAAGATTGTAAATCTGTCGTATATCTAGGCTTACGATTTTGTCGTGTTTATTAATTATTTCTCTGAACAAACTTTGTTGGAATTATACGAATTTTAATACATTTGTCATGTTGATGTGTGCCTTTTTTCAGGCGATAGGGTATTGATAATATATATGTTTCCTCGGATAGTTAATGGCATGATTGTTTGTGACCTTCAAAGTTTGCGGTTCATATTATCATGTTTGTGGAACAACAAGGATCACGTCTGATTACGTCAGTGAAACATAACTACTGATCAGAACCAATGTGCAATGATACAAAAAAGTAAACATATTAATAATACTAATTGCATAGAAATGTCACGTTGTTGATTGGTTAACCGCATGACAGTATGTGATTACAAATAATCAGTAGCGTACGCAGGATTTTTTCAAGGGCGGGGGGGGGGGGGGGGGTTACCATCTTTAAATCATTCAAATTGATACAGAACGCCCTCCTCCTAAAAAGGGTCACCTGGTTTTTGTCTTTGCTAAATGTTTGTGTGTGCATTCGTGCGTTACTGTACGTTTATAGTAAGCAAGTAAGCTTACAGTTAGGTAGTTAGGTAGGTAGGTAGTTTGTTGGCTGGTTGGTTAGTTGGTTAGGTAGTTAGGTGGTCAGTTAGTTAGTTAGTTAGTTAGGTGGTCATCAGTTAGTTAGTTAGTTAGTTAGTTTGTTCGTTCATGTTTTTGCTTGTCCGGTATTAAAGCTCGTTATTAAGGTGAACAAAACCGAGAAGTTTGATCAATTTTCCCTTCTTCAAAATCCCCCCTTTTGTTCCTCTTTCAGATTTTTCGGGAAAAATGTAATCAAGGGCTCCTCAGATACCCCGAGATACTGTTAGACATTTATGGTTACAGATCACTAGATTAAATTAGCTAAGCGATACGATAGGGTCATTCGTGTGGTACGAGTAACTTGGCCACGAAAAGGTTCAATAACGTTTCTTGTTGCCTCGAAAAGGTTCAATAACGTATCTTTCATCACCATAAAGTTCGTGACAGATAATCGAAGTTATTAAAGGAACAAGGCAGAAGTCTTTTGGCCGAAATATTAAATAACGTTCTTTTTTTCTTCTTCATTATGCCCCGTTATCGATGTTTCAGCCTCTAAAAAGTTCAATAACTTTTCTTCCATCACCGCGACGTTAGGAAGTTTAAGGACACAGGCAGGTGTGTATCGATTTATTAAATAAGCTTTACAAGAAGTTGCATCTGTTTCTCTATTTAAGGATTTTCTGGCCTCTAAATAGGTTCAATAATATTGATTACAAAATGGACAAAACAGAGGTCAGTTGGTGTTTCTTTTTAAATCAGCTTGACATAGATTCATATTATTTCTCCCTTTATGGACATTGTGGCCTCTAATACAGGTTCAGTGACATAAGCATGAAGTTCATGATTGTTACAGGAAGTTAAATGAACTGGACACTGGACAAAAAAGGGGTCAATTGGTCAAAAGAATGGACACTGCAGTCTGTAATATTTATTCCAAATGGCCTCTAAAAACTACGATTACGTTTCTGTCATCGCCATTCAGTTCATGACAGTTAAAGGAAGTGAAATAATGTAGAAAGTAAGTTTATCGTATTACGGACAGTTATATAATTATTTTTGTATTTGTTGTATCATTTTAATATATGTATATATGCAATCTATATGATTTCACCCCCCCCCCCCCCTCACTCTCCCTCCCCCTCTCTCTCTCTGGAATTCTAAAGCCGAAAATCCTAATATTATTATACTGGAGCTGGTTTACATTACCATGAAGAACCGTTTAATTTGATTTATACTCATAGTCAAAGTTCCATTTTTACATTTTATTTGTTTCTCTCTCCAACTGGAAAAGAGGAGTATTGAGTATGACTTTCCACTTCCAGCCAATATTTGCATTCATTGTCTGGATTTTTGACGAGATAAATTATATCTAGTATTGAAATTGGATTATACATATCAGAGTGTAAAAATACAAGCGGGTCGAATTATCAGGAGAGGTGATCTATTTGTTTTTCAACGTCTTTTAAATCAATCGCGGAAACCGATTGAAGGGCAAGAGCCATGGAAACAACTTTATACGCTTAAATGGAAGAGCCCTTCCGATGGGATTACAGGGGTGTTGCGTTAATGACATTATTGTTTTCGGCAAGTTCGAAACAACAAAAAGCTCCCCCAATGTATCTTTTTGTATGTGTGCTACTTGCACCAGGGAATTACAATTTTCAATGACCGTATAGACATGACTATATTCCTCGCATGCATACGTATTTGTGAACATGTATCTGTCGTCTGTTTTGTAATTTGCCTGCATTGATATAGTTTACCTGCATGTTTGTTAATATGAATGATTTTCTTTCCACCTGTCTTTTTATCTGGGTTAACTTCTTGAAGAAATAATTTTATGTCGTCTGTCTGTCTGTATCTCCATATTCCTTCCTCTTTAGTAATCGTTATTATTTCCTAAGCTTCTCTCTTTATGATTGACTTTGCCTGTTTATTTGTAACTTTGTCGCCTGTCTGTCTGTACATCTCTATATATCTCTCATTTCTTTATCGTATTATATTCTTTCATCATTTTCATCTCTTTACCATTTGACCATGTTTACATTTCTCTTCAAATATTTACTTTTATATGAAACGTGTATGATATACCTTTCTGGTTTTTCTCTCTCTTTCTCTCTTTCTCTCTTTCTCTTTGTTTCTTTATTTCTTTCATAAGGATCAAAATAATTATATATATCTCGCTCTGCATTTTTAAAGATAAGATTGTCAAAGTGTCTGGAAACATTGGGAAAGTTTGATTGCATGGTTCATAATGGTTGTTTTATACTACAAGAATTCGGAATCAACCAAATGAAAAGAAGTTGATTAAAAATTGCAGAGCAAACAGAAATAAACAGAAATGGGTGTTTGGGACTAGACACACATGTGACATGAACATTTGTTCCAAGATTTCATGCTGTTTCTTATCATATTCTAGTGAGAGCAAAATTCAGTCAAGAGACAGTTCTGCTATGATATTTAAAGACTTCTAAAAGACATTGAAATAAGGAAAGAGAGCACACGATAACTTTTTACCTTTAAGAATACCATAACTTAACCTTCTCTCTTTAATCTAGAGTAAACACTGGCACCTCTTTCTTTGTTTTTACCTGTTCACTGTTTGCTACATTTCCGGCCGACTTACGCGCCTTCATGGCAACCATGGCCAAAGTGTTTAATGATTCACAGCGTTTAAGAGCCTACCTGTCAGCATCGCGAGGTATGAGTAATATAAATGGACAACTGCCTGACAAAGTGGACCGTGAATTGTCTCACTCCCCTTGCCCCCATTCCATCTGCCAGTAGCAATTAGAGGGAGCTTAAGGGGAGTCAAGCCTCCCCCCCCCCCCCGGAAGAAAAAATGTAGCGAGTGCGAGGCCCAATATAGAAAGTGAATGCAAAAACCCCCTCACCCCATACCCCCACCTCAGAGACTATTCTTCTAGGACTGCCCCCCTCCATCCTGTTCCGACATTTCTTACAAATACCACCAGCCTTTTACAGTGGAGATTAGAAATCTCGGAAAGCAAAATTAAAAACAAAGCCTACATGGTATAATTTTCTGCACAGAAGTTATCAGAAAAAGGACCAAAAGTAGGGTTTGCATTAATTTGCAGGTCAATAAAATCGGAATCATTCCTCCAAATTAGGAATTGTTAGCAGTTATACTCTACAAAGATTTAAATCCAGTGTATAATAAGTCATGCATATTTTCCATGGGAGAGAAAACGACAGGAAAAAAGTTCACTTCCTGGCCTGATGGAAATCTATATAACATCTTTTGAATGTTAAAAACAGCCAGGGAGGATGTTCAGTAAAAAATAAAAGGAGACATGAAAAAATGGTCGAAGTGCAATATTCTATGAAATCTAAAGTGAATTACTGTATATTTATCATATTATTTGTAATTGGGAATTAGCGATAGATAAACAAAGACAAAAAAGATATATATATAAACGCCTGAACATTTTTCTGATTGCTACACTACAGCGATAACAAACACCCGACTTCAAAATATAAATAATGCAAAATAATTTAATGTTATATATAGTCATGAAATGTTAAGAACAATAAGCACAAGGAAATACTTTATTCATAAAAAAGTACATGTACGTTCTGAGACGTTTGCTAGCGTTTATGAATGCCTATCTGGAAATAAGTCCAAAATAGTAGCAAACTAGAAGAAAAAAAGTTAGCTCAGTGTTAGTGTTGTACTTTTAAATAATTTTTGAGGCTGTGTGGGCTTAAAGTGACATATGTCTAGATTTGATAGACGAATTATGTAAAGATGGGAAATCGTTATAGTTATCTTAGTTACGACTGCAATCGTCATATTATTTTGTAATATATTATATCTGACTCAATATCTTATCAAGAAACTTTAACTCATGGGTTTATTGCATCTAGTAGGGAATTATGAACTTTTGCTTACTTTATTACTTAAATTCTCTCAAAGGTTATTCCAATCATGGGAATACTCGCAAATAAGCTTAATGACCCCTTATCTCCTTTAATGAAAGAAGATGAATTATCTTGAGCAGATTAGTTAGGACTCCTTTACTCCTACCTTTTCAAGTGTGGGTAAACATAGGACACGATAATAAACATGAAACAGTTTAATTTACGAAGCTTATGCAAAAGAGGAAGTGACGTATATTTAATAAAAACGTCTTGTGACCAAATGTATTATGAAAGATATTTGTACCTATTAGTAAGAGCGAGCGAGAGAGAGAGAGATTGGGGGGGGGGGGGGGGGGTTAAGAGAACTCTGTGTATAACGCATGTAAACGCAACGAATTTCTTTTTGGACCACTACATTTGATTTGAAATGAATTGAAATGAATTGTATTGTATATTCGAATATCAATATATCAAGTGAAAATCTGTAATAAATGAATTAAATCCTGTTTTAAAATAATGTATTGTAACGGCAAGCCCAACCCATGTCGTCTCATACGTTAACAACCACATCTAAGATTTAGTGATTTGATAACTGTATCAAGCTGATATTCCCAGCAGAGCTTTGGTCAGACAAAGAGCCATGTAAACTAGTATTCCACCATGTCTACGTCAGTTCATATTCTCGGTTTCACTCAATTATACAAGTCTATAGTACTTCACAATATCCGGGACGTAACCTCAACGTGCTCGTGAATGTCTGCTAGGTGTGGGGTAGTTCGGGCACTCATAATTTCAAATCATCTGCATAACATTATAGCTCAATTTCTAGGTTTGGAAAACAATATGCATATACTAACAGGAAATGTGAAACCTTTCTGTCGATGATATTTGATCTGACCAGACACTATGGGAGTCCCAGGCACCCCATTACCCCCATCCTTTTCTTGTTTTGGCCTTGAATAAATTTCATGAAGATGTATGACCATAGTAACGTCATGAACTATGAGCTCATAGGGACTAAAAGTTTAAAGCCTAGGGAATCGACAGTGAGGAAAAATTTGTACTTAGTATTGTGGTTTCAAGAATATGTAAAAAGTCATGTCCGTATTCCATTGCAAACAATTTGCTTTTAGCGACTATGAGGTGGAAGGTTATAACCTTTGACATTCGCTGGAAAGGAGAGCTAAAAACTCCGTAGGTCCATGATGATTGGGTTACAAGAACGTGGACAAAATATCAACATTTAATCCAACAAATTTAATAATGCAAGGGGGAATACACTATCCATAATTCTCCGTACACAGAAATCTCGCAAAACCTTTGAAAAAACTCTCAGAATGTATCAATTCTGTTACTTACATTGTTGATATAAAGCGCTAAGTAATTCCATTAAGCTGTTATTAATGAATGAACTATCATACTTGGAATCCCCTCTGTATTCCTTGTTGATATATCGGGCAAGAAACGGGCAAGCTTCAGGTGGTCAAGAACAACGTTTGTTTAAAAAGTATGCATAACTTTTGAATAAGTTAAAGCAGGTCTATTGAACATGTATTTTGGAAATGCGCTATATAGATATATTACGTTATTATTGTGTGATTACGAGCAAAAAAAATGTAAGTTGATGCCATTACTGGTACGATAATAATATTATAGTAAGTATGTTTTCTCATAACGCATACAGTGAAACAACGTTGTCGTGTTCTTCAGGAAATCATTATAGGCGTTGATAAATCCTGGCACGTAGAGCTGCTAATCAAGTGCCCCTCAAAATTTCCCGCCCTTTATAATGACTTATCCATATCCGTCGTGATTCGTCATGTTGCTCTCTTCTCTGAAGCTCTGAAGCGCACAAGCTTCACAACAACAACAGAATCCAGCATATAAACTTGAACACGCATGAACGAAAATGTTTGAGCTTTGCAGGAAGGATCATAATTCTTTTGTCTGAACTCTGAACGTCAGCTTAACCATTTTTTTTGGTTCACGCCGTTCGTAGGGTAGAGAGATATTCATTGGTATCGGGAAGTAGTAAGAACACTTGACGAAGCACCACCGTCAAACCTGCTACAGTACTCACATAATAGAAGGAAAAACCTCTCTATAAAGAACACAATCTTTTCTCTATTTTTTGCCTTGAAAGGATAAATATATATATTTTGTAGTTTGTAGATATATATGTATGAAATATATTCGTATATATTTTCACAATTGTGTGGCTCCAATTAGTCGCGAGCTGTCGAAGCCCATGCAGTGAAATATTATATGTTTAATATTTATAAACAAATCTCAACGATTTTGAATTGTTCCTCTTTGAGACTATATCACACTGCATACATGGTCGGAAATTACTGTCCTAAACGCAACATCTCTGAATAAAACGTATCATGAAAACTTACCCAGAATACAGCATATGGATAAGAGTAGCGACTTCATTTTTGTTACTGGACTTCGAGAGGGAGGATCCAATAGTGACAACAGACGAGCAATCCCGAATCCGTTGTCTATTATTGGATTTTGCACCTTGCGCGCTTACGAAACGAGTTGGTGGCTTGTTAGCCTTCTGACTAGGTCAATCGGCCAATCCGCTTAATCGTGATTCGTGTCTACCCCGACTGACTGAGTTGAACTCTTACTACATAGGTATTAAAGTTAGTGTAACCCTTTAGCAGCCAACATCAAATCCTGTACAACCTCGCAGGAATTATAAATATGTCACGTATGCCATATCTGTGAAATGTAAACGTTAGCAGTGTCCTAGTATTCAAATTATGCAAGGAAACCCGTTTACTTTCTAGACTTCACTATCAGACACTTTGAGTGACTGACTTGCTTCTATTTTCATTGGTAGCTTTATTCCATTTGACAAAGAACGGTCGTTATATTCCAACAAAAAGACATTTTACTGAAGCCCTTTTGTTTTGAAAGAAGTTCTAAATTAGTATTGTCTCTCAAATGCCGTTGGAATTTACCCCTTTTATTTTTTGGCCTGCAACTGTGACATAGTTCCTTTAAAGGTATAGTGTCAGCCGTCTGCGTATAGTGCATGAATTTACGGTGAAAAGGGTGCATTAATGAAAAATGTAAAGGGGTACTTACTAGCAAGGAAACGGACACTTATACATGTATTAAGAACAGGAGGGCACTCATTAGAAAGGAAAGGGGTCAGTTGTCAAAGTAAAAGGAGATATTTATCAGATTTGAAAAGGGAGATATATCTTTTTTATTCATTTATTCATTATTTATATACTTATATATCTTAAAAGCATGGCTCATTCATTACACACATTGGGTGTCAATGTGGTCCTTTACAAAGGTAAATTTAAAAAGAATATATAACTATAACAATAAAATGAAGCATGCGGAGGAAAACAGTATCAAATTTTATTTCGCAAAAGTTATTACAAAATAAAGAGAATGGGCGCAAAAAAAGAAAGAAGGGTGGGGTTATCTGCCTTTGAACCTTTTTGGTGTGTTAATTGTTCTACCTCCAAATCCTAGTTTACAGTTATCATTACTAATGTAGTCTCTTAAATTGTGCAATAATCCGTTGCCTACGGGATCCTGGTAGTACATGCATTAAGCCTGTGGGAATAAGATAATTCAGTAATCAGTGGGTAAAGTTTCGCAGTCAAATTAATTTATTTATGTATGTTCATGGTGTTACTTCAGGTTCACATCATACCTAAATAATACCGAGTTGTTTTTCATGTTCCAGGTAAAACTAGGTAATGTCTCACACACAGGCAGGTTATTTTATCACTATTTACTCATTGCATTCAATAGCTTTCTTCGTTTTATCTTTTGGTAATGGCAGACACTTTGTTAATCATTTAAGACCCGTATGTTTATCTTCGTTGTATTAAGACCGGTAGCGTTATCATAGAACCCATATTAGCCTTCTAACATCTGTCCAACTTATAAAAGCAATACGTAATAATTATATTGATACAGGTGCTGTATTTCCGTGTATGTGTACATTGCATATGCACACTTTGGAATCAAATACATGTAGGATGTAAACTGCAAAACTGCAAATTATATCTAAAATATTTTTTTTTCCTGAAAGCATTAGAGCCTTAGTTTTTTCATGTTCATGTAGATATTTTATATTTGATAGTTGTTTACACTTTTATACAATTATAGAGTTGATAGTTTTACCTCCGTCTTATTTTTTCATTGTTGTTCAGTTGATGAAATCTTGCCTTCAATTTACGTGTGTTGTTTGCTACCAAACAACCTTTCTTCAGTAAGATACACCTATGTGTTTTTTCATTTTTGTCTTCAATGTCTTAGTTGAAAAATATCTTTGTACCATTTATCTGAAATTTGTCCATTGCCCAGGTGGGGCCGTTAAGAAATAAAACAAACCTTTCAACTTTTCAATATGTTATGCATGCCAATATGTTATACATATTCAAACATGTATAAATCAATACATTAAAGAATATCGACAATACATTGGAAGTCGAACAGCAATAGCTGCTCATATCATGTATTGTATATAAGGAAGGAATATAAGCACTGGAAGACTTGGTATACCAAGGAGTTCATAGTCCGACTTGTTCATCCGTGTTGAATCAATGATCAAGTTACAGCTAGTTCATTATAATGTTAGTTTTTTATGTGTGGCAGAATGAATGTATGATTATCCAATGCACATACCCAATCTACAGGTAGGATGTATTTACAATATCTCATGCATGTTATTGTTATGCTGTACACAAACAAATTGTACACCGGCTAGTCTGCGCTGCACAGACTCTATTTTGTCACTTGCACAACATTCCATGAAGCTTTGAGCTTTAGCCTAAATTACTGATAAGTCTCTTGCTGACGTTGAGCTGCAACACAGGGCCTATGTAGTGCAGTTATAGACAATGAAGTCTTCATAGTCTCATATTTCAGACACTTTATTCCATATTACGACATAAATTTATGATCTGTTCCTGATCACTACCAAAAACCATGTACAGAACATGGTATTCCTACCATTTTTTCCATGAAGGAAACAAATTATTCATTATACTTTACTCTCCTTCTAGCATGAACTGAGACGACCCAAATCCCCCCTCTCTCTCTCTCTCTCTCTCTCTCTCTCTTTCTCTCTCTTTTCCTTATGTGCTCTATATATATATATATATCGCTTCTTCTTGATGACAATGTTTACCTTATACTCCATATTAAACAGAAGTTCAGTTTGAAGAAGCTCCAACATTGCAGGCAGGCAACAGCGACTTTACACGATACTTTTGAAATGGTCATCTATTCTTGTAACGCAAGCAAGTATATCTACTTTAATTTTTTTGTTTAGCTAATGATCTTTTTAACCAAGTACCAATGTGATGTAATACCAATGCATTACTTTACTGCGAAGTAATGTCAATTCTTGAGCTGCAATATATTTTACAATAATCCAATTAATACATAAAAGGCTATTGGACGAAATTAAGAATTAAGGGTGTATTGACTAGAAAAATAAGTGTTCAGAATCCTGGTGTACATTCGAAACGAAGAATTGGTTGATCTTTTGATTTTTTTTTTTATCAACGCACATACTGATATTAGATGTTTTTTATTGGGTTAAAATTTGTCGCCCTCAAAGTTATGAGCTGTCATGGGCTCTGGGATTTTGCTAAATGCCAGACCACCAGATAACATAAATTAATTTCATAATAGCTTTATTTTAAAGGTAGTGTATCCCTTTGGCAGCCAACATCAAAATATGTATAACATTGTAGGAATTATGAATATATCACGTACGTCCTATCTGTGAAATTTTAACGTAAGCTGTGTCCTAGTATTCAAATAATGCAAGGAAACCCGTTTACCTTTTAGACTTCACTGTCAGACACTTTTGAGTGGCTGACTGACTTCTTTTTTTCGTGGTAATAACATACATACAATGAGCTGTAAAGGATACATAAGCTACATGGTCTACATCAATAACCCAATTCTTGTAATGGCCAGAATTAAACTAATTGAATCTTTGCGCAGCACAAAACGGACGACCATTAAGCACAAGGGTCTGAAAATCAAACTACTTATTTAAACGACCGCGATCGCTAAATTTGAATCGCCAACTAACGGTCGTTATTTTTCCACAAAAAGAAATGTTCAAGCCCTTTTGTTTTGAGGGAAGTTCTAAATTAATTTTATCTTTCAAATGCCGTTGGAAATTAACCTTTTCATTTTTTGGCCTGCAAACGGGACATAGTACCTTTAAAATTAATTTGCCTGAAGTAAAGCAAGAAGTTGATAATCATCAAGACATGCCTTGGGTTAGAGTCATGATAACACGTGTTTGCATAATAGAAAGTGGCATGTACCTGTAAATGTAAAGTTAACTACTCGTCAAGGCTTTAGGCCTACACTGTGAATGAAAGTGTCTTGAATTTGAATTTGAATTTGAACATGAATTTGTGTGTACTGTGAAGTTTTGAAAATACCAAAATTAAGGTCACATGCACTGCATACGGAAATGGATACAAGGGACTACACAACAAAAGTTTGTACCACTATGACACTTCAGCGTTTTCTTGTTATATTTCGTTTATGAGCACATTTTTTCGAGCAATCCTCTTTGCAGGAGATATTTCAACTAGGGTATACTTTCAATAATTATATAAAAGTAATGAGAAAGCTCCACACAAAAAATCTTTCATCTTTACCACGACTCACCCTTATATCCAACATGTAATAATTAGCAGATATTTCCAGACAATTTAGAAAGTATCATAAAAGATCAGTTTACTGGTTTTGTCCATTAAACAAGCCATTAAAGATTGTTTTCGATTCAATATAAAAGCGCGCTTTGCTTAGCCTTATTACATAAAAGAGGGAGAAATTAATTAGTTTCAATACTCAAGAAAGGTGATACAAATTTTCGTTTATAATCACAGGTTATATAGTTTGTTTAGGTACTTGACTTGTAATGGCAGGACACCACTTCATCATTTTTTTCTCTGTCTCTTTCTGTTTATTTTTTCCCTTTACTTTTTACTTTCAAATATGAAAACAAATATTTCGTTAATCATCTTTCCTTTATATTGTTTACCTAGAAATCGTGTACATCATTACCGAAACTGGTTTAGGTATTATCATTTCCATTAGCATTACGATCCAGCGAATCACTACTTGAGGTGATAGATATGATAAAGAAAACAATTATTCTCTGATTTCAACAGGCTCCGCCTATTTCGTCAGGTAACATTTATTTGCAGCAAGAGGATGAGTAGTAGGATCAAGAGATCCATTAATAATAACAGGCTATCTTGTCGACTTGTTGTAAACCATCCTATATATTCTACGTCCATTTCAAGTTATATTTGGGAGTATACGACGGCAAAATGTTTCCTGAACGCTTTACACCGGCTGTTATGGTATTTTTAAGCCTTTTTATTTTACAAGCACATTTGCATCAGGCATTTTCAAGTAATGAAATGTTCTGGTGTGGCAAAGAACAGGAAGAATCTGTTGTCGCAATCAACGGGCAAACCATCCATGTCAACTTTACTTTAAGCAATCAACAAGCAGGCCAATACCCTGTGTGGAATATTCCTGACTCAAAATTTCAACTTCCGTTTAATATGTCCATCGTATACAACATGTCTTTAATATCTGGACGTTATAGTTTGACTCACTTCCAACAAGGGGGAAATATTTATGAAATGTCGATTATGCTTACTGACGAAAATGATACTGGGATGCATAAAGTGACTTTGTATGAACGTGGACGACCACTTTGTTTCATTTACAAATTGAACTTAACAATCGAAGAGACAAAGCCTATTTGCGAAACATTCTTCAACAAGAAACATTGGAAATTACAGATGTCGTGTCAATGGTTGCAGGCGAACGATGGGGACCGAGCAAGACTTGTCACAGGGGATCAGGTGTTGTATGAACATGAAACTTCTCAGATGAATTTGGATGGTCAATATAAAATAACCAACAAATATAGCATTTTTGTTCGTCCTGAAAAACTGAATGATGCCAGCACTGTACCAACGATGTGTGAAGTTATTTATAGTAAAACAAACAAGAGCAACGCCTGTCAATTTCTTACAGCAGCTGGCGATTTGGTTGAGAGCAATTTAACTAAATCTGAAAATGCATCATCTAAATGCTGTAATACATCGTGGTTCATTGTTGATGGCAACTCCGTCAAGAGGTTTAATTCTACTGAAAGCATTTCTGCAAGTTTTCCCATTTTTCTCTGCGGTGAAGAGGAAGATGACTTAAATATGCTTGTAATAACAGGCATTAGACGTCTGAATGTTGACATAGAGGAAGATCTTAATATAATTTCCGTTTTAACCAACGCATCTGTCGACCCAAATTCTTCCAACTATTCTAGCGACGGTTCTCAATGTCAAATACTTACTACCGTGTACATGAAAAGTATTTCAAAAGCACGTTCTCTCTCCTCTACCGTTACACCAGCGACGTCAACTACAGCAAGTCAGGATGAGCCTATCAATTTAGTTGAGAGGTATATCTTTATTACCATCGTTGTGATTACAGGTATTGCTCTTACGTTGAGCATAGGTGTTCAACTCGGCAATTATATGTGCAAAACCCGAAGAAGAGAGCGATGTGATCGTAGAAGCCAGAGGAACATCAGTTTCCGAATGAATTCAGCTACAAACCTTGGTAACACTGTTGCAGAATCTGTTGAAATGACCGCGTCATCTGAGGTCTCTCGACCGAGCCGTGATGTCCCCTGTTGCCAAACATCGGACAAGGAAGAACCTGGTCTGAATCGAGCAACCATGCCCTCCTCAAACTCCTGTTCGGAAAGGCAAACGAGCGTCCCGATACTCCCTGCAAGGCAGGACTTGATGTGCAGGCCCTTTTTCCATACGAAGTACAAAGCCAAAGAGCAATCTCTGACTGCAGGAGAGTGTCCAACCACGACTGATTACCCTGCTCCAGGTGACAGAAACTCTGACCATCATTATGAACACACTGCAAGTGTAGTCGTTCCAAGCGCACCTAGCGTAGATAATACGTATTGTTCTTTAGATGATGTCGAAGGTGGTACTGCAAATACAAAGGTAACAGATTCCCATGTATCAAACCCACTACCTTATCACCAGGAAGGCCTATTCGACCCATATTCGGTAAGCAAAGCGTGCTTATCAACAGGTACCCCAAAGACATCACCAGAACTTCCTTTAACAGATATCATACCTAGTCCATCAGCAGAGGTGGAACAACTTTACGCCAAACCAGACATGAGCCGAAAGACCTAGAAAACGACGCCCTCGGAGTCGGATTACGATGACCCTAGGCAACCTGGTTCAGAATTCTGGCAAAAGGTTCGAGCTCAAAATGATAGCTTGTAGTCATATATCTCAAACAATGTTGCCAATCATGATTAATCATGTCAATTGAGTTTTATTGATTAAACCCGTTATTTACGAGGCGTCATTTGGCTGACACCAGCACGTGTCAGTGAATGGTGCTGCTTCCAAAGCCTCATGCGACAGCGGCATCGTCTGTAAATTGTATGCAAAATAAAGAAAGTGCAAAAAAAAAAACTTTCATTTACTGTCGTATGGGCTCATTGCCTCAAAAATTTGAGTCACCTTATAACTTAATAAAGCCATAAAGCATCGTTATCGTTGCACACCAATTCGTGTAATAAATGGCTAATTGCTGATTGGTTCGAGAAAACTCTAGTAGACATAAATAATGTTAATGACGTAACATAAAACATGAACATAATATAAACAACTGAATATGGTGAATCTTTTAATAATAGATAATAATTATTGTCACACATTATTATTGTAACAGGTTAAGCGCTATCGATCCATCTTAGTGATTATTTGTAAGAAGTAGCCTATTAGGAATGTAATATAGGATAATGTTTGATATAGATAGGATACTAATTTTAGATTTCAGAATGTTTGAAACTCAGCTCTCCTGAGAGGATTCGGTTTGAATAAAGATTCAATATGTGCGTGGATTTTAAAGTCGTGTGAAGACAATTCGATGAAGTGTTTTGTAATTAAACATGCATAATCTTGAAGATTTTAACCGGGAAAATTCTGCATAAACAATTAAAAAACACACACGATTCCTTGGACTTATGAGTGAAAAGACAATGAATTTATCACTATCAATGACAAAGAAATAGTTTGACTACCAACTACAGTAAGTATATATTTTCAAAATATTTAAAAATGTGGTGTAATAAGAGACACCACTGAAGAAAAGTATTTGAAAGAAATCCATGTCCAGTATAATGGTTTAAAACCATAATATAAAACGCAAAAACTTCATTCTTATTCAAATAGAACGTACGCTTGTAAACACTAAAATTCCCTTCCCCTATAATTCATTATAATTTGTATCAATATATTGGGTATTATCGTTGAAAATAAATTTGTAAGCAGGTGATTTGTTTGCAAAGCTAAAAATATATTTATGCATGTCAACGATGTTTTTTTTGTTGTTTTTTTAAACGGCAAAACTAAAAAAAGCATTCCCAAAATATTGGTTACAAAATTTACGTGTAAACAAAGGTTCAAGTCTAAATGAAACAATGAACATTGAGACAACTTTCGATGTTATAAACGTTGAATGTACTAAAGCGAAAAGTTACTATAATTTAATGCTAGAAAAGAAAAAAGAGAAAGTAAGTTTCCTTTTTTGGCAAAATATTTTAGGCCTACCAAAAACATTTGTTTGGAAAGATGTATTTCAGTTCAAATTTAATAAGATAAGAGACAATAATATCAAACAATATAATTTCAAATAAATTCATAGAATATTGGCCTCTAAGGACAATCTCTTTACATGGAAAATCGTACAGTCTAACGAATGTGAAATTTGTCGTGAAAAGAAACTATTGAGCATTTTATATTTCGTTGTAAGAAATTAAGAGTTTTCTAGAAATTTTTCTCAAGAATTGAATATTTCATCTTTAAAATAGAAATTGAAATTGATATGAAAATGTTATTGATTGGATATAAAATAAATAACAGAAAATTTACTTTACTTAATTTTTTGATAACTTATGCACAACTGTTAATATACAAAGATTACGTAAAGCGGAACTTTGGGGAAGTACCAACTAATCCGAAGAGGTTAATAAATAATTTTATTTCATCATTTAAATGTTATTTGAAATACAAGGAAAATATAAGATACTTTGATAATGTAGAAGTTAAGAAGGTAATAGAAATGTTATATGATCACCCTTGATATGTACATATTGCATGTTTCATTTTACTTGTTTTGTAAATAGTCTATATATTTTGAAACATAATAATAAAGTCCCTCCACATTTTTTTCGAAATGAGGTTTCTATTAAACCGTATAGTTAGATTTAGTTGTTTTCTGTTGTTGTTCTTATTTATTTATTTGTCTTTGGTTTTCCTCTTCGTCTTATTACAATGTTTTTTTTTCTGTTTTAAAGAAAGTCTTTTAATTTGGCCTTTATCATTGATGTATAATATTTAAATTCCCTTAAAATAATTATTTGGTACATTTCAATCTGTAATTGTATGTTATATATACTGAATATAGGCCAACACGGCCATTGTGGAAAGCAGTTTTGTAAATGGTAATGCTGCCTTGTAAAAATAAAACTACAAATTAATTAATTAATTAATAACTATATATTGTGTGGGCTTTCTGAACGAGGCAAGCATTGGCTAGCTTTTTGAGTGTTATTCGCTTCATTTACAGAATGTATATATTTCATCATCGTACCACTAATAATGGATGTAAATAAAGAAATAAATAAATAAACCAATAAATATAATATCTTGTATGTTTAGTGAAAGGGGCAGGCATTGACTAGCTTTTGTGATTTATTGGCTTCATTTGCCAATTACCCCCTAAGAAAACATCAGGAACTGACAATAGTCCTCTTCTTTTGTTAAAACCAATAGCTAATGTTATTTCGAAACCTTTAGCGTATATTTTCAATCTGATGATACAAACAGGAAATAAATACCTGTGTTCAAACATTGCAAGAGATCTGAGATGAGAAAATATAAGCCATCTCAACACTAATTGATGGAAAACGGTCCAAATTTGTAAAAGGTGTAAGATCAAACGAGTTAAATATAGTTTGTGGAATTCCACGGAGGACAAAGTTAGGACCCCTTATTGTCGTCATCTATGTATCTAACAACCCGAATGAACAAGTGCAATATATCGTGCTAATCGGATATAAAGTAAAAGTAAAATATAGAACGCTTGAACATATGAATAATGTAAAACTCAAACAGATAATCCATTGTAAATAAATTGATCAGGATCTCGATTGGGATGGGATCCTTGTTTTTGTGTGAAAAGATGTTATCAAAAAACTGTACCTCACAACAAGGAAAAGGAACTACATATCTCAGAATATCGCACTTTTGTTTAATAAAACAATATTACAAAGCAATATAAAGAAAGGTTCTTTGAAGAAGCTTCAGATAATTCGAAATTGGGCCTTTCGAACTGTACTACAAGTTGACGCAATATATCCTCAGCTCTTCTGTACCATCAGTTACAAAAGTAATTCCTTAAATAGAAGAAGAAACAGACACACTCTTCAAATGATGTACAAAATCTCAAGTCACAATTGTCCAAATAATTTTTCATATATATTTGCATTTATGCAGTCGAACTACAACATAAAAAACTGAACATACAACTTTTCATTACCGAAATAAGAAATATGTTTTGAGAAAAAGAGTTCAGTTATCGTGGTGCTAAAGGATAGAACTCAATTTCGCCAAGGCTCAAAGGTGAATCATAATTATGTGATTTTCAAACGTAACCTAAATGAGATCATGGAATGGAAAATACAATAATGAGTGACGTATATTTCGTGTTTCCCCTTATTACTTACAAGTTTTTCCTTGTAAATATTTCATCCATTATTATTATTTTGTGTTTATGTAATCTTAAAAATGAATGTCCTCTGGCTGAGGAAGACTCCCGTGCTGAGTTAAAATAATTGAAATAAAATGAATTGCCGTGCCTTAATTTTATGTCACCTTGGAAATTTGATTAATGCATGCACATAAACGTAAGAAAAAATAAATACAAATTTACAGGTGATGCCTGATTCATGATGTATGCATTATCAGAATTCTGGAGAGAAAAAATAACATCCAAAATCCTTTACGTACACATACAGCGTAAAAAGAAGTGGAGGAGGGATCACACGAACAGTCTTAAACAATATATTCGTGACATCGAGGACCCACCGTGTTTCTTACTGACTCATTTAAATGCTCATTTGTTGGTGTTATTGTACATATTAAATGGTTCGATCACTTGCAAAACTGCACTGAGGCTCGACAGATCTATATCATAAAAAATAAAGTGGTTTATTACTTTCTATACTCAAAGAAAACTTTATGACCATTAGTGACTGTTTAGAGACTCTTACCTTGGGACTTTCTGATCCATTATTATAATATAAACTGACTGTGTTTGGAAGGAGAGGTATAGGAGGAATGAGATAGCCTTTAGTGCGAGAAATGTAATGGCATTTGTATATTCTGATGATTCATGATACTTAATTTCTTTTTTAGGCGTAATACCAAAAAACATCAATAAAGAAAGAATATGTTACAAATAACAATCACAGAGATTCATTCAATATAAGCATAATCATCATATTCATCATATCAATATTCAGATATCATGTAAGGACCTCATACTGAATGAAAAGGAGAATTGATAGATGAACAATTAATGACCACGGAGAATCACTTATTTACATCAATTAATCATTTTTAAAGATAAGAAGGACGTGAAATATTATTCCTATGTCTCTGACAGACAGAACAAAACGATAAATGTGAAATAAACCTTTCGGTTTCATGATAAGATATTTTAAGTGTGCCATTGTAAAACAAACTCCGCCTAGTTTGAAAATTTATAAGTGCTTTATATGACAGTCAAAAAATGGGCAGATCGATTGCACAAAACGCCATTTTTTGCATTCCACTTTTGTTTGCATCAATATCGAGCTCATCTGTTATAATTCTTACTCCAGTTTACAGTGTTCTCGTTGACAATGAGACGTTCCTATCGTATTAACCTTTACAAGCTTCACTATTCCATTTACTGATCATCTATTTCTCTAGAGCTTAACAGAGTTTGCATGTAACACTCTCCACCTTTATATATTTCATGGTGATTCGATTGTGACCAGTCATTTGTTCAGGCGAAAGTTATAGCTGAAACACCAAGATGTGGAGAAGGCAGAGTTTCCTCAAATGGAAGGTACTGTTAATTTCTTTCATTCTAAACACGTATGTTCGACAAACATCTGCGAGTAGTATGTGTGAATACAACTTTGAATCAATCGAGGTAGTGAATGGTCAATGTGTATCTGTCAGATTTCATCTAAACGGGCCCTTACTAGAAAACCAAACACTTATGTGGGTGGCACCGCATACATCATGGAGTATGAACTGCAACAGTTCTCTGCAATGTACAAGTAACGAGTCATCTATCAGTACACGTTATAAGTTGACTGCACCGTTCCAAAACTACACGTTTGATGTACTGATTAGACCTGCTCAAGATGAAGATTCTGGACAACACTTCATCGTTCTTTATGAAGGGACTGAAAGCAAGTGTACAGCACTGATAATGTATTTGTCCGTTATTGAAAGCAGTAATATCACCTGCACCACGAGTCTGGACAGAACGAAAGGGAAGGTTCAACTGTCTTGTCAGTGGACACAGGTCAGTAACAACGAACATGCAGAGTTCCTTGCTGGAAATCATTTGCTATTCGAAGATCGGGCTCCAGACCGTATGCTCGACGAAAATTTCATTCTGCCCCACGAATTCAGTGTTTATATCGATATTGAAGCTATGGTTGATGCTGACCATGTTTGTGTTGTTTTTCATGGAAGAAGCATTATAAGAAACACCAGGCGCGGATCCAGGATTTCTTAGGGGAGGGAGCCCAACTTTTATTTTTTTTGCTCCCGAAAATTTGAAAATCGCGCCGGCCGAAAAGTCGCTCAGTGGGGGGGGGGGGGGGGGGTAAGCGGACACTTTTTTTTTTTTTTTTGGAGTCCAAAAAAAATCGCAACGACTCAGCCAGCCGAAAAGTCGCTCAGTGGGGGGGGGGGGGGGGGGGGGTGGGGGTAGTGAGCACATTTTTTTTTTTTTGGTCCTCGAAAATTTTAAAATTTGCACCCCCCCCTTGAGCGCCAGGGGGGGGGCCCAACCCCCAAAAAAGGTAAAAATCGCGTGATTTTGCATGATTTTTTTCTCAAGGGGGGGGGCCCGGGCCCCCCGGGCCCCCCCCCTGGATCCGCCACTGAGAAACACATGTAATTTTCTCACACCACAACGCCATTTGGTGAAGTACAAACAAATTGAGGAAAGACAGCTCAATTGTTGCGTTACGAATGAGAACACTTCAGTTACATGGTGGAACAATGTTAGTGGCGATGTACTGCCGTATAGTTTCCAAAATATGGAAAATAACATTTTATTCCTATGTCTTGAAAAAAATGATTCCCCGAAGTCTAAGATCCACAGTATTGATATTTTAGACTTAACAGACTTCGAAGGTGGTCACAATTTAACTAAATCCTCCAGCAAACAACCTATCGATTCGACTGACGAACTACGTTGTGAAACCATCAGCGTGAATAGAACATTTGATCCACGGGCAACTACAGATGGACCAACGGAAGGGAATGGAAACCACTCGACAAGTAACTTTAATCAATCGATTCAGTCGACAAATCAAAGCAACACAACTTCGGGTGATAGTCATGTGATGCTGATATTAGTAGCAGCCGTTGCAATAACGTGTTTAGCTTTCAGCATTGCCATCAACTTTATCGTACTGTGCTACTACAACTTTCTACGAAAAGATAAATACCGCGTGAGCGAGAATAGTTCAACTGATGCTCCAACTAGTTTAGTTGCAGAGGAAGGCAACGTTGATGATTCACGATCTCATGATATGACAACCTTCTCGTCGCACACGCCTCAACCCAGCACGGACACCAATGTCCTCTCAGCAACAATTGACACCAGCCTTTTGGATCGAGAGGCGATCCAGTCCAGTTACGCAGATCGAGGTAACCCTCGAACCCGCCAGGTAGTTTGTGACACGGAAGAGTCCTTTCCAGCAAACAAGATTTCTACTTGCAACAATCCTATCGTCGAAGGCTTTGTTCAAGGAGAGGGTGCAGGAGATGGGTGCACTGACGGTAGCGATGGAAAGCGAGTTATCGACCATCCTGTTTCAATGACACCAGATATAGACAACGCGTATTCCTTAGTCGCTGACGTCAAAGGCGCTACAAACTTTACCATACAAAAACCCCGATCTCCGATGCTGTCGACCTTTCTTTGTCCACTTCAGTCCTCCGAAGACCACGATGGAGTTGGTCTCGATGTCACCAAGAACGAAACCCCACCTTCCCTTACCGACAAAGCACGGAGCTCCAGTGGGAATGCTGTAATAAGAAGCATGAATCGACCTGCAGCAGAGTTGGAAGTCATGTATGCCCAACCAGACATGATCCGGAAAACCAAGAATATGAGAAAACTGTCTCAATCCGTCCCGCCAAGTTCACAATATCCCAATCGTGTACCAGATCAACTGTGTAGTAAGGGACCAAGTGATCCGACAAGAGAGGTTCGTCAAAGCAATATCTCTCCAATTGATCACCTCTACTCACCCGTACCAACTGATGATCACACAGGCCACTTGTATGGCGATGGTGATGTAGACCGTATAACGGAGTCTACATGTGGTGCCGAACTGTACATGAATTCATGTGTCCATAGATTTGAATAAATACACAGTTTATTAGGATAGGATATACAATTTATGTCATATCTTAGAAAATGCGTATCCTTTCATAAGCATATAGTAGTAGTAGTAGTAAATGCGTACATTTATGTATTTTAAAATAAAAGCACATTTAACCATTTCAAAATAATACAACAGTCAATAAATGTAGTGATACATTGTATATATGTATTTATTAAATGTGTTATCAATTAATATATATATATATATATTTCAGTAATCAAAAGACTTGTTAGACAATAACAATTGTAAGCTTTTTAGACATGGCCTTGGACATGATTTATTCGCTTGTTATTTAGTTTCGGTATTTTTTTTCTGAAGAAGGGTTATCTACAAAAGTGCTCTATCAAATTTGAAACAGCTGAGTGGAATTCGTTTTTTCCTTTAAACTAAACTTACGCCCTTAAGGAGACTTAGCCACACCTACTTATACGAATATGAATATGCATGAACGGTCTTCAAAGTGTGGGCGTGTACTACAGATACAATATGAAATCAAATGAATGTCATGAAAATTAACGATTGGAAAGACCTGATTACTATCACGAATTAGAGGTACGGAATGGAAAGTGGAAATCTATAAATCCATGCGCAATACTATTTATTATGTTATTATATTTGTGTAATTATTTTATTCATTTGGACGCCTGAATCAACAATCTAAAACAAGCTTTCTACAGGTGCTCCCTTTTCCTGCTACTCATTTTCACAGTATGTTTAAATTAACTTAAGCTCATGATTTGTATATTTTGAACTGTCTGTACTATATCACATGTATATATTTGTTCGTTTTTTTAATGGAAATAAAGTCTTTTGAATTGAGTTGAATTGAATTGAATAAATACAATATGAATAGAGCTATGATAATGCGAACCGTCTTACTGGTCGCAGACCTCTGAAGCAATTAAAATCCTGTAAATGTTTCTATTAAAAGTTGCATTTCAACCCCTACACTGACGCATACTATGCAAATATAATATGTGTACAGTATAATTCGTATAGCACATATTATTTTGTTCAGATGTCTTGCCCAATTTTCTGTATTCTTTGTTTGACCTCTTTCTTTGTTACGATTTGTTCTCTCTCTCTCTCTCTCTCTCTCTCTCTTTCTCTCTCAATAGCGTTGTTACATAGATTATGATATGCAATTTATATGTATATGTGTATTGTTATGGCGACCTTATCACAAGCCTCGCACTGTTCGGAAAGTTCGGCCCTTTCATCTATTGTAAATAATATATTCACTTTATGTTTATTTGATATAAGAAGGAAATAGATATTGAATCTTGTTTTAAATATTGACTGGTGAGTGGTATCATAATTTAGAAGTTATAAATATCATTACTGGGATGATACATATGATCGTTAGGCCTAAGTAATCCATTCTCAAAAATGGAAATGGATAAATTGATGTATACGATGGTAGCGAGAGTAGCTGTACAAGTTGAGTTGGGTTTTGATATAACATGTTGTTTAATGTGATTTGTGTCCCTTCTATTGCTACTTGAACATTATCATCATTGTCATGATTATCACCATCTTTCGATATGAGGCTTATTGTATCATTTGGTTGTGTCCAATGATGGAAGGTTAATGGACGATCTACCTAACAATTTCAAGTTATACGTTTATTTTTCTGTTTCGGTTGTATTGAGCTTTGCTATGATTAATTGCTATGATGAATAAATCGATAACAATAATATTATCCAATTGACGTGTCTTTCCGGGATTGTGTGTGTGCGTGTGTGTGTGCGTGTGTCTTTAGTTAAATGTCCCTTATCCTGACTAATACATGAAATTCAAACAATTTCGATTTTTATAATGGACAATTGTTTAAATGTACACGTAAACCACCACTAGTTTGTATACAACACCTTAAACATCGACTAGTACCCTGAACATGAACATGTTAAATTAATTCATTAATGATCACCATAGCATTTTCGATTTCCAATGTAGCGACAACTATTAATCGATCATACAATAATAGGGATTATTAAAATGTAGCTGTTTTATCCTCCACCACCCCCACACACATACACACACACGCGCGCGAGAGCGCGCACACACACACACACACAGACCCACACATAGTCTTGGGAGTAAAGACCCACACATATTCTTGGGGGTAAATACATGCTACACATATTTCAATATATTATACCGCAGGCCAGCTCACCAGCATATGAATATCTTATAAAGTTCCCTCATGTTACCGAAGACAATGTTCATTTAAGTGTGCTACTTCCTCATCATCCGCTACATGTTTTTCTAGTAGATATCCATGAGAAGGAAAATAAACGTTCTAGCTCCTAACATTTGCCAGACTTTAATAATCAATCAGAGCGAAGGTGGTTCTTCGAGGATCCAGATAACTTACGAGCAACAGCCGAATTAATTTGTATACAACATTGCTATAAATACTCGAGTTTTATTATATTTCTTGATACCAATGTTTTGAAAAAGCTGAATTCAAAACTCAGAAGTTTTTTTAGATCAAATTAATCATCCGGTCATAGCGAAAGATAAAGAAAAAGGAAACGTGTTAAAAGGGGAAGATCAAAAAATTATTTTGAACATTTGGTTCATTGATGGTGTTCACAAAGGTTTGTATAAAAAGCCTGTGATTCTGAAATTTGTGCAGACCAATACAAACTGTCTTAATGCAATTTCATCGCAGATGGCGTGCATCTGAATCCATGACAGGTTGAGGTATATTCAAGGGCACAAAAGCACCTCGAAACTCACGATGTTATTTATCTTCCATTTTATGTTTGCACATGATCTAAATAGCACATTGTACACATTTGTAACTGATATGTTTTCACCAATAGAATGCAGGAAGTATTGTGTAGTTCATGGATTATATTCTAGAGCAATCGGGAAACCACAAGGATTTGATACTGAGCTTCACTAAGATACATGAATAAATAAAATTAGAAATAAATAAATAAATAAATAAATAAAATACGGGGAAACAGTTTGATGTCACCTTCGGTTTCATAGTAAGGACACTATGAGCGTTTTGTATGAAGATAAATCGAACGCGGCGTCACAGATATACTATATTCATTCAAGGAAACATTTTGTCTCATTATTCTGAAATTATACCACTGATAAAATGAGATACACCTTGTTAGAGTTAAAAGGCGGTTCTATTGAATAAAACCACTTGTATCGCTGACGACGCTCCGCCCTTGAAAACACTAATCAGTTTGATTCGCCCATTTCTTCATCTGGCTCTACAGTGCTTCGTTCCCGCCAATTAAGTTCCCGCCCCCACACGTCATCATTCCATCAATCATTTACAGTACTCTACTTCTTTGTCTCCGCTTTCTTTTTTGTTTTGAATATGATCGAGAGTAAGTGGAGCAAGAATTTTCTAAGTTTCTCTCTACTGAAAAAATAACACTTGTAGATATTACTAAACTTCCTCAATTATATTATTGTGATTGCGGTGACTTACACGACACGTACTTCATATGAATGGACCGGTGTGTAACGACTTAGATATCGACTGTATTGGCTGTGGACTCTTACAAAATGTCTCTAAATATTGTGCATTTCACTAGGAGAATGATTTTGTCGTTTCTTATTTTGCCAAGTATTTTCCACGTCACCTTGTCTTATGACGAATCTTTTTGGTGTGGCAACGAGCAAGAAAAAGTGATGGACGTTTGGAGTGGACAGAATATTTCCATAAGATTTTTTTTGGAAGATCCATTACTTCATGATCAAACGTTGGTGTGGAGAAAGGGAGAATCAATATGGGTAAAACCACACGATCAAACTTTAGAATACGACGGTTACGGAGATTTTGAAGTTGATCGTTACAGATTGACTGAAGTCAGTAACATTACTTTTGATTTGTTTATTGGATACACGGAGCAGAATGATTCAGGATATCATGTTGTCACAATTGACAAAGGTAGCCAGCCACTCTGCCTTGCTCTCCTGCTGAATTTAACCGTTGAAACTCCAGAACCGATATGTTCAACACAACTCAACAATGAAAGCAGAAAATTACAGATGTCTTGTGAATGGCTGCAAATGAACGAAGGGGATCGAGCACACTTTGAAGTAGACAACGAAATCCTGTATGAACATGAGATTCCGGAACTGAATTTCAACGGTTCCTTTAATATGACGCATCAATTCAGCGTATACATTGGTATTGATAAGATACTTGATGAAATCACGGTACCTAAGAAGTGTATTGTTACTCACAGGAAAGGAAAAATGAGAGAAGTGTGTGAATTCACCGTGGTCACACCTGATCCTATAGAATATGCTCATGGTGAAAATGTGGACTTTAAATGTTGCGTCGCCAAGCCAAGAATACCCATCGTACTAGTATACGACGGTGATGGCAATAGATTACCTGTCATCAATTGTACACAAAGCTACAATGCAATCAATACAAGAGACGCTGATTGTATCCTCTTCTTCCTCTGCGGTTCAGACGAAGCATGGCCAGAGATTACTATTCTTAACATGACAAGTGTGGATGTTAGAAAACACGCCAGATACGAAAGTTCAACGCTATCCCTACGTGTTGCAGACCCAAAGCTTCTCCATAACAATTCAAGAGAAGATGAGCAATGCGAAGTCATCACGGTGAATTTTACAAGACTTGATTCGACGCCAAACAATCAAGAGGAAAACTCTCCGGAAAGTGATATCTTTCCATTCTCTACTCAGGTGTCTGGGACGGTATCGAAACCAGACTGTAATCCGGTTAAACCTAAGGATATCATGATAGCAGTAGCCACAATGGCAGCATTAGCATTTGGGTGCGTCACTGGTGCTTGCATTACGAAATGTTATTCCAAGTACAATATCTCCGATAAAGACAAGTATCTTGTCAGAAGGCATATGGGGAATGGTCCTCAGAGAGGTTCAACGGCAACGGATGACGATAATGCAGAAGCTCTAGCAATGACCTTCACAGCTCAAACACCCCAACAAAATGCAGATCCCGGTTCCCCAAGAGCTGCACTTAACCAGCGCTCAGCAGACGAAAAGCAGCCTTCTCTTAGACAAGGTGCCATGGGCCCATTTACCGGACCGCTAGATGGACCACTAAACATGCCTTTGCAAAGAGAAATGGTGAAACATGACACTGACGGCCCCAGTGACCGAAATGCACGGATGGCCAGTGTCAAAACACCATGGCCAGACAGTACTTATTGTTCAATGGATGATGTCGAAGGCATCCCTTCGGGTGCACATAGTCATGGATCGGGTCAAGTGAAAACATTGACAGACGACTTGATGGCTACAAGCTCACCAATTCCAGACTTTGATGCACTATATGCGAAGCCCGACATGAGCCGGAAAACCAAGAACATGGCATCTGCGGAGTCAGATTATGATAATCCGAGGGTTCCCTTAGATGACTACTTTCAAAGCATTCTTGTTCCGGAGGATAGCCTACATCCACGTGCAACGAGCACCGATCAGGATTACCGTGTCTACGACAACAGCCTAGCAAGTCCTACCGATGAATCGACAAGTGGCGGTGATTTGTATATGAATACGCTTTGATTTGATCAAGAAGTACGGTTGCAAATGCTGTCATGTTTTCCTTGAAAAATAATTCAAAGACAAAATACTTTTTTGGGGGGATTCTAAGGTCGTTCTAACATACCTTCAAGACAATAAGTAATGGCACAGATTAATATAGCAATTTTCACATTCATAACATTTGCTTGTAATATTGGCGTTACCTCGTATTAATACTCTATTTGTTAATTACATTTAACTTATCTATTTTACCAATCTTTTAGTTTACTAATCTAATCAGGTTATACATCGTGATAAAAAAATTCCACCTCTGTATTAAAATGTTGAAAATATCTATCATAAGGGTTAAATTAGTTATGTCGACCATGTTGACTTTCTTGCCAAATTACTCTACTAAAATATTTTTAAGCCCCTGGTTAATTCTAGCAAATTTAAGGGGAGATTTCTTTTATTGGTTTTAAGATGCAATTTAGTTGAATAGAAAAAGAATATGATATCTGACGAGGATGCGTACCATATGCGAATTGGGTATATTCCAATGCTAATTATAAACCGAAAGTAATTTAGGGTGATTTGCACGATTTTAACCATGCTGCTATTGTTTTGATGGTTCTCGAAACCTGACTCTTTAATGGCAAGCCTTTTGTAGGTTAAGGTTTGAAAGAAACAAATCACATCTGGTTGTAAAGATGACAGGAAATTTACAACCATTAAAATATAGTTTGAAAGAATTCAGGGTTGTGAGTCAAATGAGAGCAACTTTGGACAATAGTTTTTAGTTTCTCCATAGTGCCTTCTTGTGAATCACCGTTTCTCTCAAAGTTGAACAAAAGAGGGGAAAATGAATTAGCACTTTCACTCACCAACACGATCAAGAAAATATTATGTAGGGTTCATTTTCTAAACAAAGGCTTATCCTCTTAAGAGGTCACTCCCTTCGTTGCATCATGAGTGACACTATCTATCTTTGCCCTTCATCCATTGGCTATTGCCAGTTCTAGATTTGGCCATTGTGGTTTAGGAGGACGGTCAGTAGAAGACTTCGCGAAGCCCCTCCTCTTTTACGCGAGTATGTTGTCTCTGCTTTCATCATTCCAAACCGACCATGATAATAAAACAGTGGCTTTTATATCGCTCTTATCACATTACAACCTGAAACGTGGAACAAGATCTCCATCATTTAGTCATTCTGAATTCTTTTTATGTTAACGGACTTTATACCACCACTACTTTTAGAAGGAAAAAACTTTAATTAATAGCGTTTACTATAACAGCATAACAATTCTTCAAAATGATCGCCATGTCTCGGGGTAGCAGCGCTGTTGAACGGACATTATTTGTGGTCTTTTTTATTTTGCAATGTTTCATCCGACTGACTTTTACTCAAGTTGATATTTTATGGTGTAACCAGCAACAGGAAGATTCAAAGCATGAGGTGAATGGAAAGAATATTTCTCTCAGTTTTAACCTGAAAGAGACAATTGGTAGTCCTCAGTCACTTGTGTGGACAAGGGGTGAGCTAGTATGTGAAAAACTACAGAATCGTACTTTGGAATGCATTACCACCGCATCGCTTGATAACAGTCGTTATACGTTGAGTCAGATCAACGGGACCCAGTTCGAGATGACCATTGCGTTTACTGAGCAAAACGATTCGGGACAGCACGTCGTCAAAATTTACCAGGAGTCACAATCATTATGTACCATTGTTATCCTGAATTTAACCATTGAAGGTACAGCACCTATTTGTTCTACGCTCTGCAATAGACATAGCGGTAAATTACAAATGTCATGCAAGTGGTTGCAGGTGAACAAAGGGGATCGAGCACAACTCATGGCAGGAAATCAGGTGCTATATGAATATGAAACGCTTCGGATGAACAACAAAGATGATTTTGATTTATCAAATACATTAATTGCATACGTTGCTCTCGAAAACATATTTAATGAAGAGATCATGCCGAGTAGATGTGCTATATTAAATGACAAAGGGATCATAAATGGAACATGTACATTTCCTACAATTCAATCAATCTTCATTGGAAAAGAACAAAATCAAAGTGCTTTTTTTGACCGCTGCAAGGTCAAAGACTCAAAAGTAACATCATGTTGGTACGGTACTGATGGTAATCTACTCCCATTTAATTATTCGGACGAGATTCCTTCGCTCAATATTAAGCAAATTGTGCTTATTGGTGGTGAAGAGAAAGATCATGACCATTTAATAGTTCAAGACATTATCAATGAACAAATACAAGAAGATGTTAAATGCAAATTTTCTGAAGGGAGAAACGGCTCCAACATCATCGTATATTGCGAAAATGTATCAGTGAATGCTTCATCAAATGATACAGACATTGAAACTCCTATGAACAACGCACTTAACCAAAGTCGGTTCACAACACCTGTGTTACCACATTGCTCATCTACTAAAACACCTGACACAGTGCTCTATTCAGTAGTAGGACTATCAGCATTGGCGTTGATGTTCAGCATTTGTGGATGTTGCACCAAATGTCACCAAAACCTTTGCATAAAAGGTCGGTGCCGTTTAAGAGAAGACATGAATCAAGACATCGGCATAGCTAATATTAATACGGCAGCAGTGATTGATGAAGGTGCAGAGTCTGTAGATATGACTGTCCTATCAACACACCCTCTTCAACCTGAGAGGGTTCCTGAGCTTCCCCAGTCTGTACCCCATCAGCGCCAACTAGACAAAACTGACAGTAGCACCAAGCAAGGGGCTTTTTCGTTATGTTCCTTCCAGCAAGACAGGCCTCCAACTCTGCCTTCAAGGCGTAATTTGGTAACGTTGGATAAGAAATGTACCGTTCATCGTAACAATCCCTCTGATAAAGACACTGTCGAAATGCCTACATGGGACACTGTTAATGAAGCGAACACCATCGGACAGCACAATGCGGATGAAGTCCTTCCTACAGCATCAAACCTGGACAGTACATATTGTACAGTCGATGATATCAAGGAGAATTTGATGGCTACAAATGTCAAACGGTCAGATTCAACACGTGTCCCATGTTCCCTTCCAACAACTGAGGATCATGGGGGCTATTATGGCCCTTTTAACGTGAAGGAACGATCTTCACTACAAGTCCATCCAAAGGGAGACGATTCATTGAATGATAACACCAACGCGGGGCTTATGACAAACCCAGACTCCATATACGCTAAACCAGACATGAGCCAAAAGACCAATAGAATGATGCCTCTGGAGTCGGAATATGATGACCCAAGGGCTCCTGGGGAAGGATTCTTTCAAAGCATACTCACCAAGAAGAATATCCACGAGTCACATGTCTTGGAAGATTGTCACATATACGGTAACAACGCTAATGCTCATTTTTCTGGATCGACTAATGGTGGCGATGTGAAAAGGGAAGACCCGGGTAGCACTTGTCAATGAATGATCGCGTCTAACTCTCAGCATCTTTCTTTTTTGTTGAGGTAACGTTGTTTTCAATCTTATACCGATTTCAGACCGATTTTACAATGTGAAGCACATATAAAATGATATTGTAATCCTATTTGAGATTTGATTGTTTTAAGACTTTCCTTCCTTTCCGCTATACTTGTATTATCCATCAGTATCATAATCCATTAACAGATTAATCACAGCAGGCAGTCAAAAGATTTTAAGGTGCTAATGCTAATGTTCTAATAGTCTAGTTCTGCACGGAATGGTCGAAAAACACATTTTAAAAATCAATTTAAATCATTGGCATGTTATGTACTTGAGGGTATGCAATCTTTAAGCATGATGACACATTATTCTGGCTTTTGTTTGCATCTTTTGAGGAAGTGATTTGTCTCTAAAATCTCCCCCTCCCCATTTGAGATTAAAATGTGCACCAAGTCTGTTGTATCGTAGAGTGGTACTTACAAAATTGTAGAGGCCATTTGGCACAACAAATAAAATAGCAATCGATTTGTATGATCTGTGTTACCATTCTTACAAAGAAGCTCTATTCGAATATAAAAAGGATTATGCCAAAAATTGTCGTTACTTTTTTTGTCGTTTTTAAATTACATATTAAGAAAGGTAGTAAAAGATTGATTAGTTTGGTGGCAAGGTTATCAATTCTGAAAAAGACTCGAGACGATTTCGGTTTCGTGATAAGATGTCCTGAGTTTCTTTCACTGCAACATTAGAGTAAATCAATCAAAGAAATGTTCTCGTTATGTTCTTTTTCAGCTACGCGTCAAGTCCTTACACAAGATGATTGATTGCTTCAAGGGTAGTACACATTCTCTTAAACTTCAGACTCCAGAAAGGGAAACAAAATCATGCTCTGATTGCGGTCTTCAAGAAACGTGATATATTCTGTTTGGTTTCCACTATGATCAAGTGCACTTCATTTTTATCACGCAATGCATGGCAAAAGGTCTGGCTTTCTGCAGTTTCAAGACCAGGTGTATTAATGATTATTCTACCTGAAGTTCAGATTGTCTGGTAGAAGCTAATATCGGATCTTGTGAGATTCGATAAGAATTTAATTAGTAATCATCAAGATTATGTAGAATTTTTTTCTTCAAAGATTTAAAGAACACCTCCCATCCTTCAAAATGTTGCGAATACCTGGTAGCCTCCTTTTGAAAGCATTAACATTCGTTTTCTGTGTGCAAGCTCTGATCAACCGGTCATTTGCCGAATATGTTGTGTGTAATTACCAATGGGAAACATTTCATGCTGTCGAGTATCAAAACATATCGGTTCTATTCCATCTCAAGGAACCATTATCCGTAAACGAGACTCTTAACTGGATGGAGCCGGCATCTGCATCTGGTGAGATGTGCTCCGATTCTAGCTAATGTTTGACGGACCATGATTACAAGGCTAGTAGCTCAAGATACAAGTTGAAAAACAGATTCAAACAAAGTGACTTTGAAGTAATTATTCATCATGCTAAGGAGAGTGATTCGGGAACTCATTTTATTACACTTGCTAATGGCGCAAATGTTATCTGTACAGCTTTGATACTGGAGTAGACTGTCGTTAGTGGAAGTCCAACCTGTACAACATATTTCCGCAGAGACAATCAGATTCTGCAGATGAAATGTCAATGGTTGCAAGGTATCAATGGTGATCTGGCACAATTCCTGGCGGAAAATCGGGTTTTGTATGAGCATGAGGTCACAATAGTGACATTTCGGAATCGTAATCCATTAGCTCATGAAGTCAGTGTGTTCCCTGATTTGCAAGACGTGATACGTAACAAGGGAGTGCCAAGCAAGTATGTAATATCTAATGAAAGGGTTAATGTGCGGAACATGTGCACTTTTCCTCCAATTGAACATCACACCATTCAATACCAACACGATGACGTTTTAATATTTGATTGTTGCGTTAAGAACGGGAGCATTCCTCTTTCATGGTGGGACAACGCTGACACCAGTCTGTCACCAACCAGTGCCATGAAATCGTACACAATAACCGAAGGCGAATTTGTAGTTTTTCTTTGTGTGGAAGATGTTTCGGCATCTTTGATAACACTCCATCGAATTATAACTTTAAAATTTCAAGAAAGGCGCTACAACATTTCAGTTTCAGCTGATCATCATGAAATCAAAAGCCAAGGAGACGAATCCACAGACAACGCAAGACGTCTAACGATCACTGTTAATGCTTTAGGTGTTGCTTCTTCTATTTTTGTGAAATTTCAAGATAATGACCCCTCGTCAAATTGTGTCGTGAGTGAAGTGACGAATGCGACTGGCACTGCAATTGATGACGGAACTAGTGCGTTAAGACAAAGATAAAAAAAAAGATAACTCATCAATGGACAACGTTACAGGGCCAACATCCGATGTGGAAACATTGTACGCACAACCTGACATGAACCGGAAGACTAAGAAGTTAGTCGGCGTCCCAAGTCAGTCTCTTGAATCAGTCCCTGAATTAGACATGGTTCTTTCTGATCGGGCAAGGGTTACTTGATCAGGTGTTGGCCATGTTGAAAAGGATATTTTTCCAGACATTCTATTGCTAACTATAGGTTTAAATGACCCATCTCTCCGTAACAATGATCACATTTACGGCAACAGCGCTGCAAATGCCATCGATTCATCTAAACATGATGATGGTTTATACATGAACACATCTGTCCACTCATGTTATCAATACACAACATTCTAAGACGTCTGTTTTTACTATTTGAGAAAACATATATATTTGTTTTAGTAGTCTCTTTTTCACAAATGGATATTTAAAACAGATGGGTGATGGATACACATGTTGTAATTATAACAAGAGAAGTAATATGAAGGAAAAAATAATAATTATAATTAATATCTGCATTTACATGCACATAATGGTCTTCAGCGTCAATAGCGTGTGAAGCTGGTGAAATAATATAACCTGTGATTTATAAAGACATAGGATATATTACATTTTAATATTAGGTCATATTATATAGCCAGTAACAAACTTTGTCGATAACAGACGCGGTAATCTGCTTTACGCAACTGTTCCACCATTGAATATACTACACAAGCAAACACATTAGCAAGCTTAACATTTTGTTTTATCAAATGATAATCAATTAGGAATCTGGGATAAGAATATCCAATCTCGCAGCGTTAATCAAATTGCAAGTTTGTTTATAATTCCACAGATGTACGTAACATAAATCGTACCGTGGGACATCGGCTAAAAAGAAAATAGTTATGAAGGTTATTTTAAACGCTTTAACAATCTCCTTAATCATTAATTATGAAGAATCAAATGCGAGTCTTGTTGAAAAGAGAATTTCCTGTAAGGACCATTCTCATTGTAAATATTCTTCTTCCGTCATTGATCAGACGATTAATTTTCCTCACGAGGTAAAATTTCTTTACATAAGATGAGATCACTCGCGAAATTATTTATTAGTGCTTGTCAAATCAATCATTAACTTATATTTTCATTCCCTATGTCTTCATTCATTTCAAAGATAAGACGAAATGGTGTGAGAAGGATGCTAAAGTTTGTCTTCGTCAATGTTCAAAACTAAAGAAAACCAGCAGATGACCTCTATGTAGATGCATAAACTCCCCCATAACAAAACCACCTCCTTTGTTTTAAGTTTCGAAAGGAAAGACGGGCAGGAAATTTGATCGCCATAATTGCCTGAAAGGATGTACGCACTCTAACAAGCAGATAGTCATTAATTTCACTGGCTCCGCCCTATTATAAACGAGAGTCATTATAAACCATAGCAAAGCCTCCAATTCCTTCAACCAATTGCTTTTCTGATCATATCACGTATCAAGAATCGATGACATCGATAGATATTAAAAACTATTTATATACTTAGTTTCCAATCGTTCAAATACTTTAAGATATAAGCACACGTGGTTTACTTTCCTCATTTCCACACTCCACTTTAGTTCCAAATCTATGCGTCGGAGAACGCTCTTCCAAACTCAATTTAGTATAATCGTGAACCTCTTTTGATAACTGTGCTGACAACTTGGTGCTAAGGCCAGCGTGTCTTTATCAAGCTAACATTGTGTGGACTCCTCTACCATGCCTCAAAATCGTTTCGCGCTGAAATGGAAAATCCCTTTAATAATTTGTATTATTTTACAAGCTGTCTTCCAATTGACATTTTGTGAAGGTGATTTATTCTGGTGTGGCGACAAGCAAAGAGCAGCATTAGAAGCATTCAACGGACGAAATGTTTCTGTGAGATTTGCTCTGAATGATCCATTGACTGAGAATCAATCATTAGTGTGGGCAAAATGGACAACACTGGATAATCGGCTATTGGACAATATCGACAGAACATCTGATAATCGAGGACGTTATAAGTTGACAAAAGAGTCGGGAAAGAATGATATCGACTTGTTTATTGCATTTACTGAACTGAGTGATTCAGGAAAGCACGTCATTAAAATTAATTATGGCAAACAATCGCTTTGCGCTATTGCAATTTTCAATTTAACCATTGAAGGGACAGCCCCAATCTGTTCAACCCTCTTTGACCAAGAAATTCGAAGAGTACAGATGTCTTGTGAGTGGGTGCAGGTCAACGGAGGGGATCAAGTACAACTTTTGGCAGGAAATCAGGTTGTATATGAGTAAGACTACGGAGATGAATATTGACGGCGATTTTAATTCAACCAACACATTCAACGTTTACCTTCCTCTTGGAAACGCTCATGATGAACGAGTTGTGCCGAGCATGTGTCTTATTTCTAATAGCAAAAGATCTGTCAATAAGTCGTGTACATTTCTTCCAATACGAAACCTAACTGTGCGTTCTGTGTTTGAATGTGGCACCACAAAAGAGGCCGACGCTATCAAGTTTTGGTACAATAATGGTAGCAATTTGATCCCACTCATTCTTACTGACAAGTTATCCCTTACCCATGTGGAACGTCACTTTTCTTTCTTCTGCGGCGTACAGAGTGGAAATAACACGGTGTTATTGCATAGCATTGGAAATGTTAATCTTGTAGAAGGTAAACAGTACAACATTTCTCTGTCGGCACTCGGCCGAACTGAAGGAAGTAACAATTCTGATGAGAATTTAAAGTGTGAGAACATTTTTTTTGAGGTTACAAACATTAAGAAAAATGTACAAAATCCGGATGAAAATGAAGAATTGAACACGATGGCTACCAACAGTAAAACCATAGAATTTACTGTGACGTCAAAAGCTTCAAACGTGAATAAGACCATTGCAAATAAACTCCCGATCTGGGTTTGGATAGTGTTAGTGCTTTCTTTAATATTCTGCCTGGTAACTGGCTCCGTCAACTGTTACTATATTGTTTCAAGAAAATATCGGCACCACTTTGAAAAAGAGATAAATGATGCTATGCAAATCGAATCCACGGTAGCAATTGGTGAAACTGGTACACAATCTGAAGACATGGGGAACTTACAGGAGCTTCAAAGTTGTCGGGATTCTGACCTTCGAGAGGCTACTGCTCTTCAGGGTTCAATAGGTGAGGGAAGACACAAACAAAACCAAGTCAGAAAGGCTTCCATGTCCAACCTCCAGGATGGACCTCCAAGCCTAGATTCGCAGCGCCATCATGGGGAGCCTGAGAGCAGCTGTTTTACTCATCGCTCTACTAATAACACTTTGAATAGGGAAGATCATAAAGGTGCCATCGGACGCACCACCACTGGTTTTGACACAAACCTTGATAAGCATATAAGACATGATCTTGCTAGTGCGCTATACCTGAACACTGCATATTGTTCAGTTGACGATGTCAAAGGCGCCTCTAAAGATACCTCCAAGGAACACCGGCCTTCACATGCATCGTCTTCCCCATATCCATCTTCCAATGATCACTTCGACATGGGAGCATCAACGACGTCTCCTCCTTCGTTCAAATCAGGCAGATCACAACAAAATGCATCGATGGCGAGCATGGCGAGAGTTCCGGAAGTAGACACAGATATAGATGCATTGTATGCCAAACCGGACATGAGCCGAAAGACTAGCAAAATGACCTCTTTGGAGTCAGATTATGACGACCCCAGGCCTCCAGGTACCAACTTCGGTAACTACCTCGGTCGCAACTCCGGCCAAGACACTTCCGTTCTAGAACATGGCTCAGAACCCCTGGTCCTGAATCATACTGACTTCTTTGGTAACCTGATTGCTAATCCCACTGACGAATTGACAGATGGTGGAGAACTGTATATTAACGCACCCACTCAGTCTTTATCCTGAAGGACTCATTGTCCTTTATCATTTGTTGTGTCTTCTTTAACGTCAATTGTAACTTTTACGTACAGTTTTTCTTAAACTACATATTGAGTATTAAGTTTAACATAAAGACAATCGGTCCAAATGATAGCGAAATAGTTTGAAATTTAAATATAGTTATGGCTTTGATGTGTTTTCAATGTAAGTGGTAAACTTTGTTACATACTATTTGTCATTTACTCTTAAACGTTAGCTGAACAAAATCACCAAACCTTGGAGAATTTTTTTTTTAATTGTACAAGGTTTTAAGTGTGTACAGAAAATATAAATACACTAGACAATATAAATGAGAAATATCTTTATATCACTGTATTAACTTCATTAAGATATTAATTGCTTCATTATGAAAGCTTTTATTCGATTGTTGTATTATGCTTTTCAAGTGTAGTGTGTGTTTAGACATCTCCCCCTACAAAACACACCATAATATGTGCGTGTGTGTTTGTGTGAAAATGTGTGTGTGAGCGTGTGTAACAATACTTTAAAATATTATCACTATCTGCACAATTTAGTCATATTTCATAATAGCTGTAACCATTATCATGGTTATAAATAATGACTGTCGTAAGTAAACGAGAATAATGTACAAGAATCTCTCAAGCGCTACTTTCCCATCATTATTTTAGTCATGTGTCACAATACAAGCCGCTATTGACCAGGGCGGACAGACGACAGGGCCCATATTCATAAAACTTTACTATGTTGGTTGTCAACTTATCACCTATGCTTCACATGTTTATAGTTAGTTCACCACTATAGGCTAGGTTTAGAAATATAGCCCAAATTTACTTTTCATAGATGTAGCCTCATAAGTGCGTCCTACTTAAAATGAAAAGACTATTACACGAAAGTTCTGATTATATGCAGATATTTCAGGAGTCAATGTATTCGGCATCTACATGACCAAGGACTAAAAGAAAGTTTCCATGGTAAGATAAATAGGTCAATTAACAACGCACAATTACCAATAAATAACCTTTAAAAGCTCTTGGTTTCGTTATGAGATTATTTCTTTCCTCATTTATAGTCATGGTGAAAGTCATTTAATTGTTCTCATGGTTATAATGAAAAACGACGTGTCTTAATTTCCACCCCAAAAAATAATATTAATTTTGTGTATATAGTCTCGGGAAGTACTCGTAGAATCTTAACAAGTTCTCGAAGGAGAGACTAATAAATAATGTAACTTTTGGATTCATTACAAGACGTTTGTATGTATGCATAAATGGGGAAGCTCTGTGAATCGGCGATTGTCTTGCAAACGTGACAACTGAGCTTGGGACAGTCAGTAGTCAGAGCCTTTAGAGTAATCTGATGATGCATTCACCACCCAAAACCCAGTCAATTGGATATAAAGGTGTTAGGTTCAACCTGAAATTTCATATATGTATGTATAATTGCTTTTGTAAATATAATGCCAAATAAAAGTGAATCGCAATTTGATATATTCAATATATTTGAAGTATTTAGTTCTGAACTATGCGTATTTGTATTCCACTGTTTTTTGCGTCATGAGATAAAAAATAAAAAGGCCTCATTTGGTGTTCAATTATAACAAGTTGAGAGAAAGAGTGATAGAGAGTAGAGAAGCGGAGAGAAACATATTGAATTTCAGATTTTATGAGCATTCATGACTGCGTAATTATATTACTGTTTTTAATGCGAATTAATTTGATAGATGGGGCCTTCTATTTCCATAAAAAGTATGCATAACAATTAATAGAGGAACTGGTCAAAGTTGATAAAAGCTATAAACGTGTTTCTAAAAGAAATAAAATTCAATGAAATATTTCAGTCTTTATTTATTCTCTAATTTAAGAAATAGTCAAAGTCTTTAATACAAAGGGCCAACAAAACATTTTTGACAGGAAAATACAAGGTAAAGTAAGCCACGTGAATTTATACAAAATTTTAGGACACTTAATTTGAATTTTTTTTTTGGGGGGGGGTATATATTCATCAGTCCATGATCACAGATAGATCAGTATCCCAATTTCAGTAGCTTTTCTTAATGCCATTGTTCATCTTGTGTTTCTAGGAACATCACCAATAATAATCACATGTATAGAAATATAAACAAATGAATTCAAGAATATATAATCCTAACGTTATTAATTATAGACAGGGATATAAGAACATAACAGAACATCAATAAAAAAAAAAAACACTTTTGTAATTGCAACAAAAGATTGAGATTCACCGATATAGCCTTTTAAAGGACTGGATTGTAGAAAAAAGTACTACAAAATGGGCTGGCAGTAGATTTCACTCCCATTTTAAACAAAATATGTTTTTGCATAACGGGTGTTTTCGGTAGGGGATACCATAAATATACGAAAACGAAATTACTTCGGGAAAAATAACTAACGTGGCTCGAATGCTTAAGTTAAATACGATTATTTATCATTCAAGAATATTGAGGAAATTAAAGATCAATATGCAAACTAAAGAAGCTCACTTTTTAAGCAACAAACTTCATGTTTAATAGATACATAAATAACAAAAAAAATGTTGGAGTAGTTGGAAAAGATTACAATAGCAAATTTTGAGTAATTGTACTTGTACTTTGTCTCCTTTTTTTTTCCTGATTTTCTTATAAGCCTTGCTTGATAATTATGATCATGATAATAATAAACATATTGATAATTTTTTTTACATTTCAACGTCAGTTGAGAGGTTGACAATGTACTTGAAAAACCCGCTTTTGTATTGAATGATTGACATATAAGAGGTGTGTCTAATCCTCAGTATCATTGACGAGACCGATACCAAACCGACAACAGATGGAACAAAGAATTACAAAACGACACCTAAAGGTCAGAAATCGGTCGGTTTGGGTTAGTTTATTGTCGGGCTCGGGTGGATATCTAGTAAAAACAGGTCAATTAAATTAATGGCTCCGAAAAGCACAATCCAGCTGTATCCTTATTAAATGATTATCCACTCAATCTAGAACTCAATTAATGTATTGATAACTAGTGTAGTAAAGCTAAAATACGCGATACAAAGTTACAGAACTATAAAAGACACAAAACTTTGTTTAAATTGTTGACCTGATAACCATGGAAGATCTAAGCCCGACACTTATAGAGTATTAAAACCATACTTATTCTACATATATCGACTTTTTAAAAAGAAATCAAGACAATGGGTCATTTCAAAACCTAATTAAGTTGTTTGTATGTTAATCTTCATACATCAAGCAGATGATCTTTCAATGTATTTATACAATAAAATAAAATAGTCGCTTATGACTAATTGGTTAATTAAGCTATGATTAGGCATTAGGCCTAGTTGCCGATTAAGGATCAAAATTTGACACTTAATATCCTCAAGATCGTTACAACTGAAACAATGGCTTTTCATTACCTATACATAGTATGACAAGAAAGTAAGGCAATGGATTTGAAGTGGTTGCTCTTCAAGCCTCTTCTAGACTAAGAGCGGCTACTTGTCAAGCGGTGATTGGGCGAAATGCTATAGGTTGGTGAAAACAGCTTCGCACTTCCAAAAGATATGTTTATACCAGATGGACGTCTTTATATAACATGACGATTATCTCTGCTCTATACTTTCAGGAAAAGCGTGAGATGGCGTGGTTGTACATGTAAGTTCCTAGTCTTTGCAAGCAAACTAGTTCACAAACTGAACATTAAGAATGTCCTTGGAGAAGGGTTTTATCCTCACCATGAAACCTTTTCTAATTCTTTTCGTTCTGCATGTTTTTTATCAGCAGTCTATTTCTACAGAAGTTTGTGTGAATGACCAATATCAAGCTTTCTACGGAATTAACAAACAAAGTGTTTCCGTTATATTTCGTGTCGCAAAGTCATTGCTAAATACGCAAGATCTTCGGTGGACAACCGATCGAAATGTTTTAATTGGGATATACCACCGTTCCAGTCATGGTTTTATAAGCAATGTGAGTCACGAACGTCATACATTGGTTGAAGGATTCGAAGACAACACTTTTGAAATGTCTATAAAATTCACAAAAAAGATGATTCAGGAACTCATACCATTAACATTTACGACGGGCTTCGATCAGTTTGTCTGGCTTTCGAACTATATTTAAGAATTTATAATACCGATCCCACTTGCAATGGTTTTCTTCACCAGGCAGCGGGTAAGGTAGAGTTTTCTTGTCGCTGGATCCAGGTTGATAAAGGAGACTACGCAGAGATTGTATCTAGAGAAAGTGTAGTATCCAAGGAGGAGACTAGAATGAACTACTGGGTTAATGTCTACAAGGAAATAACTAATACCTTCAGCGTGTATGTGACAATGGAAAACTTACTGGCTGGAAATGACATGCCCGTCAAATGTTTAGTATTTCATAGCCAGTTGAATGTTAATAAGACATGCAATTTTCGAACAATAATGCAACACACGATTTGGAACGAACAAACTGAACAGTTCTTATTTGAGCGTTGCCTCCCAAGTGAGCATATATCCCCCACGTGGGGGTACAGTGTTGGTGGAGAAATACTACCTCTCCTATTTACTCAAAAGTACAACTTCTCTAATGTTTATTATATCTGTTTATTTTACGGTGAAGAGCAGGCGCGGATCCAGGATTTCTTAGGGGGGGGGGGGGGCCCAACTTTTTTTTTTTTTTTTTTGCTCCCGAAAATTTGAAAATCGCGCCGGCCGAAAAGTCGCTCAGTGGGGGGGGGGGGGGGGGGGGGGGGGGGGGGGGGGTAAGCGGACACTTTTTTTTTTTTTTTTTGAGTCCAAAAAAAAATCGCAACGACTCAGCCACCCGAAAAGTCGCTCAGTGGGGGGGGGGGGGGGGGGTAGTGAGCACATTTTTTTTTTTTTTTTTTTTTTGGTCCTCGAAAATTTTAAAATTTGCACCCCCCCCTTGAGCGCCAGGGGGGGGGCCCAACCCCCAAAAAAGGTAAAAATCGCGTGATTTTACATGATTTTTTTCTCAAGGGGGGGGGGGCCCGGGCCCCCCGGGCCCCCCCCCCCTGGATCCGCCACTGGTGAAGAGGATGATCACTCAAATGTGATAGTGCATAGCATGGACAAATTACAGTTATGGGATTACCGGTGTAGTAATATTTCCTTTCTTGTGGAATATAGCAACAGCACACAACAACGAGCAGATTCAACGAATAATCTGCCATGCACAAACCTCACGGGGGGGGGGGGGGGGGGGGGGGGGGGGGGGGGGGTAAGCGGACACTTTTTTTTTTTTTTTTTTGAGTCCAAAAAAAAATCGCAACGACTCAGCCACCCGAAAAGTCGCTCAGTGGGGGGGGGGGGGGGTAGTGAGCACATTTTTTTTTTTTTTTTTTTTTGGTCCTCGAAAATTTTAAAATTTGCACCCCCCCCTTGAGCGCCAGGGGGGGGGGCCCAACCCCCAAAAAAGGTAAAAATCGCGTGATTTTACATGATTTTTTTCTCAAGGGGGGGGGGGCCCGGGCCCCCCGGGCCCCCCCCCCCCCTGGATCCGCCACTGGTGAAGAGGATGATCACTCAAATGTGATAGTGCATAGCATGGACAAATTACAGTTATGGGATTACCGGTGTAGTAATATTTCCTTTCTTGTGGAATATAGCAACAGCACACAACAACGAGCAGATTCAACGAATAATCTGCCATGCACAAACCTCACTGTAACCGTCAACGTAACAGCTTTTACAATGATTTCTACTTTGAATTCCACTAGGCCTAGTGCTCCATATACCGACATGCCAACAACTGAAGAAACATATTCGGAGACATATATTACCCTGGATAAAGCAAAACTTTGGATTTTCATGACTGCAGTAGTAGCATCATCGCTTGGATTGGTCATTGGCATTTGTTTTACAAAAATGTACGGCATAGTTAAAAAAAGAAATAAAACATTTGGTCTTCAAAGATGTTTAACGTCTGCAGAAGGTGAGGATAACACAGAATCATTGGAAATGGCGACTATATCGTCCCACTTACCTCGACCAGATGAATCTTCTCTTCCCCACGGGGTTATCTCAAATCAGCCATTAACAGTTGGGTCGGCTAATTATCCACAGTTTGATACCCTGCATTCGGATCGGCGCAGTCCATCACGTCTGCCTACCGCTCGGTCATTGGTAAAGAAAGAGGGCAAGAAGACCAAGAAGATATATAACTCTGCAGCATCCAGAGGTGTTACAAAGCAGCATGACCAAGGCGACATAGCTCCTATGGGTGAAAACTGGATAAATATGAGGGTAGCAATGAATCAGACAAATCGTGTTGCAGAAAATAATGTAGACTCAGATGTCCTTATTGATGGTCCTATCTATGGAAACAGTGCGAGCATTCTTAATCTTGATTATGAATACCCTGGTGAAGATGCTTTGTATGTGAATTCGTCTGGTAGCCAATATAATAATTAAAGACAGTGCGTGGCTACATGGATACATGTTTTAAACTGCTTCTTTCTAAGCAGTGCAAATTAAGATCACTCAAAGATTGTTGTCCTCATTATTCAAAGTGTTGATCTACGAAAACATCCACATTACGAAAGTTCAATATTGTAAGGACGTGTTAAAGACACAAGAACTTTATACAATTCAGGAGAAGATCAACCGTGTAAAGTCATCATGTTGAATGATAAAAGTCTTGATCTGATGTCAAATAATCAGATTGGCATCTCTACAAGAGAATGTGGGATCTACCCAAATTGAGTCTATACTCAGGGGACGTAACATGCTTATAATAAGTTATCAATATCTGAAGGAAGCTTTAAGAAAGCGGTATCCATGGAAACGTATCTCATTTCAGTACTGGTAGTATCAACAATAGCCCATGGTGGAAGCATTATAGCATTCGTATTTGTTTACAGAAGGCCTTAAGTATAGGGATTTGGAAGACAACAGCCATGAAAAAAGTAATAATATTGATGTAGGCAATATGTAATAAAGTAAATGTAGTATCATATGTGCAGTGTTTATAATATATGATAATTGATGTCATGGAATGTTATCTTAGAAAGAAAATAAATTTGATATTCATGTGCATACAATGAAACGCAACAAAACTGTATGCACGGCCCTACGGAAGAACAGTCCTCGGACTGAGGTAGGCCCCCATGCTTATTAAAATAAATGAATTGCTATGCCGTTATTTTAGGTAACCTTGGAAATGTTAATAAATGTGTGTATATAAATGAATACATTAGTAAATACAAATTACAGATTATGCCTGATTCATTATGTATGCATTATCAGAATTCTGAAGAGAAATGACATCCAATACGCTTCAAGTACACATACAGCGTAAAGAAGGAAGTGTGGGGGAATCACATAATCAGTTTTAAACGATATATTCGTGACATCGAGGACCTATCGCCTTTCTCACTGACTCATTTAAATACTCATTTCCTGGTATCATATTTTCGATTTAATTCCTTTGAAAACTGCAATGAGGCTCGACAGATCTATACCATAAAACATAAAGTAATTTAATACTTTCTATACTCAAAGAAAACTTAATGACCAATAACGATTGTTTAAAGACTCTTACCTTGGGATTTTCTGACGGGATGGAGAATTGATAGATGTTTAAAGAAAATCACAATGCTTCATGATGTACACGAACAATTAATGAACACTATTTTTTTTTAAATCAATAAATCATCTGTATTAAGATAAAGAGGTCATGAAGTAAAATTTGTATGCTTGTGACAGAATCAAAACGATTAATATGAAATAAACCTTTCGGTTTCATGGTCAGATATGTTGCGTGTGCCATCTTCCATCCTAGTGCCATACAATAAGAAATGTAATCAAATAAAAGGAAAGTGATTGTTTCTCACATTTTTAATCGCCTAGTTTGAAAATTAATTATTGGTTATGAATGATATACACAAGATGGGTGGGTCGATTGCACAAAACGAGGCGATTTCTACCAGACGCCATTTGTTTGCATTCCACGTTCATTTGCATCAATATCGGGATCATCTGTTATACTAGTCAAGTTTACTGTGTTTTTGTTTTTAATTTTTAAAAAGTAACGTGTTAACTTTACAAGATTTACTATTCCATTTACTCATCTCTAGAGTTTAACAGAGTTTGCATGTAATACTCTCCATCCTTAGATATGTAACGGTGATTTGATTGAGACCAGACATTTGTTCAGGCGAAAGTTATAACAAGATATGGAGTAGGCAAAGGTACCTCCAATGGAAGGTACTGTTACTTTCTTTCATTCTAAACACAATATATATCGTATCTAAGAAAATGTGTATACTTTCATAAGCGTAGCTGTAGTAGGACTAGAATTAATAGTACTACTACTACTAGAAGTACTAGTAGAAGTAGTAGTAGTAGTAGTAGTAGTAGTAGTAGTAGTAGTAGCAGTCATTGTTGAAGTAATAGTAGTAGTGTCGTTTTTATTATTACAATTATCATTATTTTTATTATTATTCTTTAAAGTTTAACTCCAACCACCTGATTACGAGGTCGGTCACTTTTAGATCAGTATTTGAATCAAATAGCTTCAAGAGACGGCTAAATCTCAATAGCTAAGATTACTAAACGAATGAACATGGTTATTTAGTTTGATAATATCGATCGTGGCGTATACTTCATGTTCGTATTTTCTGTAGTGCACTGTTCTATTTCTCGACTTTGAAATTACATAAACTATCCACAGTATAAATGTTCAATCATGTTAAATCACTGTAAATAATGTCTACATGGCAAAAATAGCAAGCGAAACGTGAAAAATTATACAATAATATATGGCTGCACTTGGTAGGATAGTAGATGAAGTCGTATGTTTTATTATAACAAAGTCTGTTTTGAAATAGAAGCATATTTATCCATTTCAAAATTAAACAAAAGCCAATAAACGATGTGATATTTCAATTCATGGTCTTATCAACCAATGGACACATCAGCGATAATGCGAAAAAATTGAAACATTAATGAGACGTAATATCAATTTCATTAGTAGGATTATGATGATTTTTCATTCATGAGGATTTCTTTTGTGCGTGTAAAGTTTATATGCTTATTTTCTACTATGTTTAACGATGCACACATTATTATAGTTGTTGGATGAATCGAGCTGTATTATGATATAACATGTTGGTTTAAGTGATTTTCAATGTGAGGCTGATTCCATCATTAGGTTGTGTCAAACAATTTGATAGTGGTGGATTAAGGTAGAACTTCGTAGCAAAGAAAATAAAGTTTCATACGTCATTGAGATTGTTGTATCAACATCAATTTTTTAGTGAAAGTGATGCGAATCTACTGGATGAAAAAAAAAGTGATTGAAGATACTGAAACCGGCATGTATGATCACATTTAAAATAACGAACAATTGAAGATGATATCTGTTTTCGGTTGTACCGAGCGTTGCTATGATTAATAAATCGATAAAATCATATCCAAATGATATGTGTCACTCCTTTTTCTTCGTGTCTTTTAAATTTTTAATAGTAATTTAAGGATCCCCTATCCCGGATAACGCAAATCAAAAATATAATTCAAACATGTTCCGTGTTACAGTATCTGGATGAGTTTCAGAATGTCCGCTTTAAGACCTGATGTGCTGCCTTAGATGCAAAGTTCGTTTGGTACTCATTCGATTGACCCGTTCACAAATATAAACAAATGAAACAGGTTTAATGGATGCCTCCAATATCATTATTTCTTTCTGATATTTCAAATTTTCTTATGTAGGAACATCTAAAGAATTCACCGTGGAGTCTGTTTATTGAAATGATTTTTTCCGTAAAAAGATTCAATTATAGAAAGGCAATGATATTTGAGGGTTAAAAAAGCCTATATATTTTAATACACTTCTGATCTGTGTTTATTCCGCATGCCAGGTCACCAACACAAAAATGAAAGTATGTAGCTGATAATGAGGAAGCACATGGAAAAAATATTCATATGTATATATATATATATATATATATATATATATATTGCATATATTTCCGTGGTTTCATCACCTTGTTAGTGATTTTTATTTCCATTAATTTCCTCTATATTACCAAAGCAACGTTAATTTCTATGTGCTGCTTCTTAATATTTTCATATCGACATAAAATGGAAATAAACAAAATAATTAAGATGCGATTATGCAATTAATTTATATAGTTAAAATCATTTTCGAAATTTGACTTACAGCATTTTTTTAAGTGAAAGAGCTTCCTTTCGTGTCTTCACTAATTATTTATCTGCAGAATGCACTAAAGAATATAAATGCTAATAATTTGAACAGTGAAAACACAAAACACATCGAAAAAGAAAAAAAAGAAAGAGAGAAAGAAAAGGAAAACCCGTTGAAACACGACATATCAAAATAATTGGATACATTTGAATAGTTAGGATTCTTGATTGAGTTCACGAGGGCGGTGATTATTGCATAGAAATTTGTGTTGATTTAGTGTGGAAGGTTTGTGACCCTCATGTGCGAACCAATGAAAACGGTCTCTATAAACCTCACCGCAGATGGCGAACGTCTGAATCCGCTGCGGGCAGAGTTCCAAGCAGGAACACAAATACATGTTAACATCACTTTGAAACTCAAGATATTATTTCCCATCCATTGCATGTTTGCACGGGGTCTAAGTCTTGCATTATACAATTGTGCAACGGATATGTTTCCACCAAATAGAATGCAGGCAGTATTTGGACTATATATTTATATAATTATGAGTCCCTCTTAAGAATAAATGAAGAGTTTCATTCCAAAAGGAGCTAAATCCACTTTGGGTACTTTTGAGTAAATCGCCTTTTTCTATTTCTCCACTTTCCCTTTAGCTATGTACCTTAATGTTGTTATATATGTTAAAGGTGTCACCCTGGACCAATAATATATGATAAGAAAAAATCTACCAGTTCTTCCTGATTTTTAATAAATTTTAATTTTTTTTTTCTTCGTGGATTTAGCTCCTTTTGGAATGAAACATGATATTGTACCTGGAAAATTTCATATTTTCTCAATAAAGTCACTGAAATTTAATTCAAATTTAGTAGCAAACCTTTCCTTTTAAATAATGGTAGTGAAATCACAAATAAAAAATCTTTTGAAAAGAAAGTAAACAACATTATCACAGTTTCATTCCAAAAGGAGCTAAATCCGTTTCATTCCAAAAGGAGCTAAATCCATGTTTCATTCCAAAAGGAGCTAAATCCACAAAATCTTTAAAAAATAGTAAAAATCAGAAATAGCTGGTAGATTGTTTTTCTTATCATATAATATTGGTCCAGGGCGACACCTTTAACATATATAACAACATGAAGGTACATGGCTAAAGGGAAAGTGGAGAAATAAAAAAGGTGATTTACTCTGAAGTACCCAAAGTGGATTTAGCTCCTTTTGGAATGAAACCAATTTGGATTTAGCTCCTTTTGGAATGAAACATGATATTGTACCTACATTTTTTCATACTTCCTGCCGAAATTTTCGAATGTGATATAGTGCATTTTGTCCCCATGTACGAAATCATTATTTTAAGACAGATAACTCAATTTTGATAAAATATGGATTTAGCTCCTTTTGGAATCAAGCTCTTCAAATACTGAATATAGTTTCAAACAAATCAAATTTGTTTGCAACAGAAATCTGAGATACATGAACAAAAATGCATTAACCCTAAAAATGCTGGGCTATTTGAGGTCTTAATACGGCCGGGGGGGGGGGGCATTATGATCCCCCCCCCTCCCCCACCCCCCTATGATCCTGTTTGCAAAATTTGACGCACTTCAAGTGAAATGTATAGAGTACTATGGTAAATTTAAAAAAAAAAAAAAAAAATCACTCATTTGCATATTTATGGTAATTTATGCAAATAAGGTCATAACATTCACATTTTTGCCCATAAATCATGTATTCATATTTAAAAATTATTTTTCATTACATATATTCTTTAGACCATTTTGGAATAATAATACCAAAACAATTGGAAGAGTGGCGTTTGTATATTCCTTATGTTATGTATTGATTTGATAATTTTTCATGTATTTCTTTGTTTTTTTAATTTATGTATTTTATTGTTTTTGCTGTTTTATTTTAATTCTAACTATAATTCAACTATCTTGAACCCCAAAATATACCCCCAAACTATAAACAAGACTAAATAACCAATGTTTTACCTTTTTTTTGGAAAAATGAGATTTCCAAATTATTTGTACACAAATCACGAAAAAGAGCGATTTTCAGGCTGACATGCAAAGACAAAAGGTCACTTGACTTTGTAACGGTAGGTCCGATTTTCGAAAAAAAAAATGTTTCAAAAGATGCGCAAGACTCAAAAGAAAAAGTCTGCGAGCGGCGGGGCACCATCAGTATGCGTTCCCGAACAATCAGAAAAATCGCAGAGGGGGGTGGGGGCTATAATTGCCCCCCCCCCCCACCCTGCCCTATTAGGGTTAAGAGAACTTTATATTTTGTGATGAAAATAAGGAAAGGAAATACATTTAAATTTTGAGACAGCATATTACTCTCCTGGCATGTTTCTTCTAGGTTCTTGCATCGGATTCTAGAGCAGTCGTGAAACCACTAGTCTTTACACAATAATTTGTTACTGGTCGTGTATTCTTATACTGAATAAGTATATCTAATTTAATGTTGCTTTTAACAAAGTTCTTTTTAAATCAAGTACCAATGCGATTTAATACCAAAACATTACTTTGCAAACGAAATAATGTCAATTCGTAAGCTACAATTTGTTTGACATTAATCGAACCAATGAATAAAAGATCAAATACATAATGAAATGAAGGCTATCGGACGAATTTAAGAATTGAGGGTGTATAACTATTTGAGAGGAATAAGTGGTCAGAATCCTAGTTCACATTCGATACGAAGAACTGGTTGATCATCAGTCCATTTCTAACCAACGCACATACTGATATTATATATTGGGGGGGGGGGGGGATTTGTTGCCCTCAAATTTATGAGCTGTCAAGTGACCTTTTTGTCGGTAAGGGCTTTGGGTTTTTTATTTGCCAGACCATTAAATAACATTGAATTTTGTATTACTGGTAATACGTTAAAATAATAATGATAATCGGAATTTGTATAACGCTCAAAACAGAATACCGTCTTTTAGCGCTTTGACAGATATTAATACCCCGGTCATTGGATTCATTCATGCGAAATTTGCACCACCCCCTACCACAAATGCTTTCGTCATCCTACCGGGTCCTCATTTCTCTTGGGTTTTGAGTTGTAAAATGTAAAATAATGCCTTGCTAAAGGAAATTGGTGCGGGGATCAAATCCACAACCTTTGAATGCAAGTCAAATGCTTTAACCACTCGACTACGACACTAAAAATGCCTTTGCCTGAAGCGAAGCAAGAAGTTGATTTTCATTAATACATGCCTTGGGTTAGAGTCATGATGATACGTGTTTGTATGAAAGAAAGCTGCATGTACCTGTCAATATAAAGTTGACCACTCGTCAAGGCTTTAGGCCTTCACTGTGAATAAAAGTATCTGGAATCAATTATAAAAAAAAGTTATGATGTACACATGAATTGGTGTGTACTGTAAAGTTTTGAAAAGACTAAAAAAATAAAAAGAAATTGACTCAATTTTGCAGAGGGTCACATTCACTGCACACGGAAATGGGTATATAGGACTACACAAAAAAAAGTTTGTATCACTATGACACTTGAGCTTTTTCTTGTCATATTTCGTCTATGAGTATGAGGGCATTTTGTAGAGCAATCCTTTTTTGCAGGAGATATTTCAACTAGGTTATTCTTTCAATAATTATATACAAGTAATGAGAAAGCTCCACACAAAAAATCGTTCATGTTTACCAGGACTCACCCTTAAATCCAACAAGAAATAATTGGCAGATATTTCCAGGCAAAGCATCTCGAATTATCCCATTTAGAAAGTATCATACAAGATCAGTATACTGGTTTTGTCCATTAAACAAGCCATTTAAGGTTGTGTTCGATTCAATATGAAAGTGCACTTCGCTTTAATAGCCTTTACATGAAAGAGGGAGAAATTATTTGGTTTTCATACTCAAGAAAGGTGATAACAAGTTTTCGTTTATAATAACTTTACCTAGGAGGTTGTATAGTTTGTTTAGGCACTTGACATGTAATGGCAGGACACCACTTCATCTTTTTCTGTTTTTGTTTTTCCCTTTCCTTTTTACTTTCAAATATGAAAACAAATCTTTCATTTATCATCTTTCGTTTATTTTAATTTTGATTACCTATAAATATTGTACATTATTACCGAAACTGGTTTAGATATCATTATTTCGATTAACATTACCATTCAGCGAATCAGTACTTGAGGTGATAGATATGATATAGAGAAAGAAATATTCCCTGATTTCAACAGGCTCCGCCCTTTTTGTCAGGTAACATTTATTTGTAGCAAGAGGATGATCATAACGATCAAGAGATCCATCATTAATAACAGGCTTGTCGAATTGTTGTTCACCATCCTATATATTCGACGTCCATTTTAAAGTTAGATATGGTACTATACAACGGCAACATGTTTCCTGAACGGATTACACCGGCTGTTAAGGTATTTGTAAGCCTTTTTATTTTACAAGCACATTTGCATCAGGCATTTTCAAGTAATAATTGGTTTTGTAACAAAGTACAGGAAGAATCTATGATCGCAATCGACGGGCAAACCATCCATGTCAACTTCACTGTGTACAAGCAACAAGCTGGCCAATACCTTGTGTGGAATTTTCCAGACTCTGAATTTCAACTTCCGTTTAATATGTCCATCGTGAACAACACGTCTTTACAATATGGACGTTATAGGTTGACTTACTATCAACAAGGGGGAACTGTATATGAAATGTCGATTATGTTTACTGACGAAAATGATACTGGGACGCACTCTGTGTCTTTGCATGAGCGTGGACGACAACTTTGTTTTATTTTTCAATTGAATTTAATAATCAAAGAGATAAATCCTATTTGCGAAACATTTTTCGACAAGAAACATTGGAAATTACAGATGTCGTGTCAATGGTTGCAGGTGAACGATGGGGACCGAGCAAGACTTGTGGCAGGGGATCAGGTGTTGTATGAACATGAAACTTCTGGGATGAATTTGGATGGTCAACATAATATCACCAACAAATATAGCACATTTCTTTGCCCTGAAAAGCTGAATGATGGAAGTAGTGTCCCAACCAAGTGTGAAGTTTTTAATAGTAAAACAAACAGGAGCAACGCGTGCCGATTTCGTACGGACCCGGGCGATTTGGTTCGGAGCAATTTGACTAAATCCGAGAATGTAACATTTAAATGCTGTAATACATCATGGTTCAATGTTGGTGGCAGCTCCCTCAAGAGGATTAATTCTACTGAAAAAATTACTACAATTTTTCCCATTTTTCTTTGCGGTGAAGAGGGAGATGACTCAAATATGTTTGTAATAGAAAGCATTGGGTATCTGAATTTTGACATACAGGAAAATCTTAATATAATTTCCGATTTAACGAACGCATCTGAAAACTCTAATGCTTCCAACTATTCTAACAACGGTTTTCAATGTCAAATACTTACCGTTTACATGGATAGGCCTACTAGTTCAAACGGACGTTCTCTATCCACTACCGTTACACCAGCCACGTCGACTACAGAAAGTCAGGATAAGCAATTCAGTGATGATACACCTGTGTTAAGTCAACGAAAGGATCAAAACATCTTGATTGTTATTGTTGTGATTACATGTTTTGCTTTAACGTTGAGTATAGGTGTTCAATTGGGCAAGTACCTGCGTAAAACCCGTAGGAGAGAGCGATGTAGCCGTAGAAGCCAGAGGAACATCAATTCCCGAATGAATTCAGCTACAAACCTTGGTAACACCGCTGCAGAATCTGTTGACATGACCGCGTCATCTGAGGTCTCTCGACCGAGCCGAGATGTCTCCTGTCGCCAAACATCGGACAGGGAAGAATCTGATCTGAATCGAGCAACCATGCCCCCCTCAGGCTCCTGTTCGGCAAGTCAAACGAGCGTCCCGAAACTCCCTCCAAGGCAGGACTTGATGTGCAGGCCATTTGCCCACACCAAGCACAATGCCGCAGAGCAAGCTCTTACTGCAGGAGAGTGTCTACCCATGGCAGGACACTCTGCTCTAGGTGACAGAATCATTGACCATCACTATCAACACACTGAAAGGGTAGTCGTTCCAAGTGCACCAAGCCTAGACGATACGTACTGTTCTTTAGATGATGTCGAAGGTGGTGCTGCAAATACAAAGGCAACGGATTCCCAGGTATCAAACCCACTACATTATCACCAGGAAGGCCTATTCGACCCATATTTGGTAACCAAGGCGTGCTCATCTTCAGCAATTACTCCAAAGACATCATCAGAACTTCCTTTGACAGACATCAGACCTAATCAAAGAGCAGAGGTGGAACAGATTTACGCCAAACCAGACATGAGCCGAAAGACTAAGAAAATGACGCCCTTGGAGTCGGATTATGATGACCCTAGGGAGCCTGGCAAAGACTTCTGGCAACGGGTTCAAACTCAAAATGATGACCTGTAGGCATCTGTATTGAACAATGTTGCCATTCATGATGACTTATCAACAGGGTATGTTGTCAGTGGAGTCTTTAATATTCATTAAACCTTATGCACACGAGGCGTTGGTTGCGTGACGCTTTTCATGCGTCATGCGATAGTGATATTGCTGAAAATTGTATGCAAAATAAAGAAAGTGCAAAATAAGCTTTCATAAAATTACTGTTGCATGGAATTGCCTTGTAAAGCTGAATCACCTCACAACTTAATAAAGCCAATATCGCAACGTTATCGTTGCAAACCAATTCGTGTATTATAAATGAACGGCTAATTGCTCTAGTAGACATTAATAATATTACTGACGTATCAAAAAAGATCGAGAATGATATATAAAGCTAAATATGATGAATCTTTTAATAATAGATAATAATGATTGTCACGCATTATTATTGTAACAGGTTGAGGGCTATTGATCCATTTTAGTAATTATTTGTAAGTAGTAGCCTATTAGGAATGTACTATATGACAATATTTGATATAGATAGGATACTAATATGTTATTTCGGAATGTTTAAAATTCAGCTCTCCTGAGAGCATTCAGTTTGAATAAAATATTCATTTAAGTTATGTGCGTTGATTTTAAAGTCTTGTGTGAAGACAATTCGATTAAGTGTTTTGTATTAATCATGCAAAATCTTGAAGATATTAAACCGAGAAAACTCGGGATAAACGATTAAAGAACACACACGATTCTTAGGACTTAGAGAGTGAAAATGACAATGAATTTATCATTATCAATGACAAAGATATAGTTTGACTACCAACTAGAGTAAGTATATATTTTCAAAATATTAAAAAATGTGGTGTATTAAGAGACACCACTGTGGTTTAAAAACATAATATGAAACGCAAATACTTCATTCTTATTCAGATAAAAATGTACGCTTTTAAACACTAAATTTCCCTCCCCTACTATTCATTATGATCTGTATCAACATATCGGGTATTATCGTTGAAAATATATTTGTAAACGGACCATTTGTTGTCATAATCCAATTGAAAGCTGAAATATATTTATGCATGTCAACAAATATTGAGTTTTGAGATGTGATCAAATCCTGACATATGTTGCTATCTTTGTCATCAATTGTCTTTTCCCCTCCACATTTTTTTCGAAATAATGTTACTATTAAACCGTAAAGTTAGGTTTACTTGTTTTCTTTTGTTGTTTTAGTTATTTATTTGTTTATGGGTTCTTTTATTTAATTTTGTAGAACTACAACTACAACTTTGTTTTGTTTATATCAAAGAAAGTCTTGTAAATTTTCCTTCAATCTTGATATATTATTCTGAGGTTGCCTTAAAAGCATTATAATTGGTTGGACGTAGCAAATACTTTTTTTCTGTAATTTCAATCTGTAATCATATGTTGAACATACTTAATCTAGGCCAACAGTGCCATTGTGGACAACAGTTTTATAAATGGTAATGCTACCCTGTAAAAAAGAAATAAAAAGTAATAAATAAATAAATAATTATATGTTGCGTGGACTTTCTGAACGGGGCAAGCATTGACTAACTTGTTGTGATTCATTCGATTCATTTACAGAATGTACATACTCAATCGTCGTGCCATTATTCTGTGTAACCTTGGACAACTTGATAATGCATGTAAATAAATGAACAAATACGTATCATATTGTGTATTGTTTAGTGAAAGGGGCCAGCATCGGCTTTTGTGAATGAATGGTATCCAAGTCCTTGCCAGTACACATACATTTTTATTTTTATTTATTCATTTACTTATTTATTTATTTATTTTTATATTTAAAAAAACAATTGTTGGGGGGGGGGGGGGGGGTGGGGTCACTCAAACAGTTTCAAACAATATATTCGTGACATCGAGGACGCATCATCTTTCTCACTGACTCATTTAAATGCCTTTTTATTGGTGTTATTGTAGAGTGCAAACGGTTCGATCACTTGGAAAACTGCACTGAGGCTCGACAGATCTATACCATAAAACATTAAGTGGTTTACTACTTTCTATACTCAAAGAAAACTTCATGACCATTAGTGATTGTTTAAAGACTCTTACCTTGGGACTGTCTGATCCATTATTAAGAGTAAATATCGTGTGATCACAAGACACTTTTTATTTGTTTTTAGTTTTTTATTTTCACGTATGAAAACAGATCTTTAGGGAAATTACTTTCTTGCCATTTGATTTTTCTAGGGTTACTTTAACCAATTTTTGATAACTATATTAAATCGCTGGTGTGGGTTAATAACTACTAAAGTTGATAAAATTGTGAAATTAAAAAACAATATTAAGATATCGATACAATATGTAAAGAATCCACAAAGAGAAGGGTTTCGGTTTAATGGGTTTTTGCAAAAAGGTGGTACTAGTTAGCAACCGAATTAAAATTCCCTTTAATAATATATATGTAATTTGTTATCTCGGCTAAAAATAACTTTTTTTTTTAATGTCGTAAAAACCGTTTGGCCACTCCCTTCTCACACAATAAACTGACTTTGTTTGGAAGGAGAGGTATTGGAGGAATGAGATAGCTTTTAGTGCGCGAAATGAGATAGCATTTGTCTATTTTGATGATACATGATACTTAATTTCTTTTTTAGGCGTAATACCAAAAAACATAAAAAAGAAAGAATATGTTACAAATAATAATCACAGAGATTCATTCAGCATAAGCATATTCCTCATATTCATCATATCAATATTTAGATATCATGTTTGGACCTCATACTGAATGAACAATTAATGACCACGGAGAATCTCTTATTTACATCAATTTATAATTTTTAAGAAAAGAAGGACGTGAAGTATTATATACAGAACAAAACGATAAATGTGATATAAATCTTTTGGTTTCATGGTAAGATATTTTAAGTGTGCCATTGTAAAACAAACTCCGCCCAGTTTGAAAATTAATAAGTGTTTATGACAGTAAAACAAATGGGCGGATCGATTGCACAGAACGAGGCGATTTCCACTAGACGCCATTTTTTGCATTCCACTTTTGTTTGCATCAATTTCGAGCTCATCTGTTATAAGTATTACTCCAGTTTACAGTGTTCTCGTTGGCAATGAGACGTTCCTATCGTGTTAACCATTACACGCTTCACTATTCCATTTACTGATCATCTATTTCTCTAGAGTTTAACAGAGTTTGCAGGTAACACTCTCCATCTTTAGACATTCGACGGTGATTCGATTGTGACCAGACATTGGTTCAGACGAAAGTTATAGCTAAAAGACCAAGATGTGGAGAAGGCAGAGTTTCCTCAAATGGAAGGTACTGTTAATTTCTTTCATTCTAAACACGTTTGTTCGACAAACATCATTTGCAAATTGTATGTGTGAATGCAGCTTTGAATCAGTCGAGGTAGTAAATGGTCAATGTGTATCTGTCAGATTTCATCTCAAAGGGCCCTTACTAGAAAACCAAACACTTATGTGGGTGGCACCGCATACATCTTGGAGTATGAACTGCAATAGTTCCATGCACTGTACAAGTAATGAGTCGTCTACCAGTACGCGTTATAAGTTGACTGAATTGTTCCAGAACTACACGTTTGGAGTATTGATTAGACCTGCCCAAGATGAAGATTCTGGACAACACTTTATTGTTCTTTATGAAGGAACTGAAAGCAAGTGTACAGCACTGCTACTTTATTTAACCGTTGTTGAACGCAGTAATACTAATAGCACCTGCATCACGAGTCTGGACATAAAGAAAGGGAAGGTTCAACTGTCTTGTCAGTGGACACAGGTCACTAAGAACGAACATGCAGAGTTCCTAACCGGAAATAATTTGTTTTTTGAAGATCGGGCTCCAGACCATATGCTAGACGACAATATTATTTTGACCCACGAATTCAGTGTTTATATCGATATTGAAGCTATGGTTGATGTTGACTATGTTTGTGCTGTTTTTAATAGAAGAAGCATTGTAAGAAACACATGTCATTTCCTCACACCACAACGCCACCTGGTAAAGTACAACCAAAGTGTGGAAAGACAGCTTAAATGTTGCGTTACGAATGAGAACACTTCAGTTACATGGTGGAACAATGTTAGTGGCGAGGTACTGCCGTATAGTTTCCAAACTATGAAAAATAACATTTTATTCCTTTGTCTTGAAAAAAATAATTCCCCGAAGTCTAAGATCAACAGGATCAGGATTTTAGACTTGACAGAGTACGAAGGTGGCCACAGTTTAACTATGGCTAAATCCTCCAGCAGGAGCAAACATCACATCGACTCGACTGACGAACTACGATGTGAAACCCTCAGAGTGACTATATCACTTGATCCACGGGCAACTACAGATGGGCCACCTGAATGGAAAGGTTTCATCTCAACAAGTAACTATATGCATTCGAAACAGTCGACAAATCAAAGCGACAACATCACTATATCCCTGCTGGAAACATGGCTCCTATCCGTACTGGTAATATCGACCATAGCTCATGGTGTAAGCATCATAGCATTCGTGTTTTCTTACAGAAGGGCTTAAGCGTACGGATTGCGTACACATCAGGCATGAATTAATATTATTAATTTAGGCAATATGAAAGATATTAAATAAAGTATTATATATATGTGCAGTGTATAACGTTTATCATAATGGATATTATAATAATAATAATAATAATAATAATAATAATAATAATAATAATAATAGCCTAATAGTCCACTCCAAATTTTATTAAACCGAAACGGAAATTCTTTTTGCCCAATTGATCGTGAGCCCGGCAGCCACTGAGCAGCGCCAGATCGACGTTGCTCTATTCCTTATTGTTGAACGCCAAACAAGGTAGCAACAACTCCCATCTTTAAACGTCTTTTGGTATGACGCGGCCGGGGTTCGAACCCACGACCTCCCGGTTGTGAGGCGGACACTCTACTGACTGAGCCACCACTCCGGTATGGGGTTACACTCTTAGAAGAAGAAAAAAACGATTCTGAAAGGGTTCTTTATATTGCGCTGCGGTTCAAAAGAGAACGGTACTCCTCCTATACCTTAAATGGTCGAAGGCTCTGGAAATATATCTAACGTGCCTTTTTGTTTAATTCAAAGGGTGTCATAGTAAAAAAAAGGGTTTCTTTAAATAAACCAAACAGTATCTTTAAATAATCCAAACATTTGGGGAAAGGTATTCTGATTGACCTATTTTGTGGAAATAGCATTGATAACCACGTGCAAATAAATGAGGATGACTATGTTTGTGTATTGATGCCTTATTTCGAGGCTACCTTGACATTCCTTAATTGTTCCTTCATTTGTTATTCATTCTATCAGGATGACAGGACAATTAATTTACTCTCTTATGTATTATGTGCGGTGCATTGACATCAATGGCAGTCGGTGGTTAATTCCGTCAAGAACCTTTTTGCAAAACTTCCACCAGAGAACACTCTTCAGGTTCTAAACACAGGACAATGTTCTATTTTGCACGTATTTTCCAAGAGTGTTGTCAATGTCGGAATCGTCCTTACTTTGAAGAAGACTAGAGGGTCTTCATCAAATTCCACCTAAAACTTGTTACGTGTTTATTGCAACGTCTGATATTTCGTAATACGTAATGACTGTATCCAACATAGTACGTTGTATCCAAAATAATACTTAACGTATTACGTTGTATTACGTTGCATCACGTATATATTCCGTTTATTCATATTTTTCACACCTACTAGCAATACCTAGAAATATATTATGCCTGTTTATAGGAAGAGATGAAGCGGAAATACAATTAAATTGCCTTGGTCTCTGTGCCATGTGTATTGCAAATCATATCATATCACATAGTTTTGATCATTATTGATAACGAATTCTACCTACAGATCTTTGTATCCTGTAACTCTTGTCTCAATTGTTTTAAATATATTTAGTTCTACATAATTGGCAAAATGATCACAGACATTTTGTAAGAAGTTATTTACTGCTTAAACCAGCTGAATATGAAAGATTGCATTACACTATATTCAATTCCAATTACGTCAAGCCAATGAATCGCGTGTGTATAGTAATTTTTTTCTATCAGTAATCAACTTGAAGAAATGTTAGTTTCAGCATGGGATGGTGCTTTACTAGAAGGACCATTATAAAATAAAAAAATCAAAGTAAGTGGGTTTGGTTGATGAATGGTTGTTTCACTGTGATGCAATATAAAGAAAGACTGAAGACATTTAATGACCATAACATAAAAAAAAGGAAGATACCTTTTAGATCCAGCCTCGACAATGCGTTCAATCTACTCGGTTAAATAATTAGGTCTAGTTGCCTATGATTACGTGATTTACGTCGCTTAATCCAATCGAAATGTTGTAATTGATCACTCTCGATTCTGCATATTTCATGAAGATCTTAGATGGACTGGATGAAGGTATTTAGGAGATCTATCGACATAACGCCATTCTAAATATAAACAAAGCTAGCTGAATTAATTTCATTTGAGCATTATCACCAGGATTTAAATATTCTTTCTGCACTTTTTCTCTCTTTGTTGATCTGTGTGCCAAGAGTGCCATTATGTTGGCAGAGTTGTGCAATATAAATGTAGAATTATTATTATTATTATTATTATTATTATTATTACTGAGTTAATGCCTCCTACTTGCTATTCATTAAACATCAGAGTTTTGCTAATGAAGCGTTCAACAACAAAAAATATCGATATATCTCGGACAGGCTACCCCGACTTTAGAAATGCGTTATGTTTATTTATGCTTCTGCAATCTTTTTACCAGTGCTCATTTTCTGAGAATCATGTATTGTGGTGTAAGGGACTACGGGACCTGAGGAAATCATTTCACGTGGTGAACGGACATAATTTTCTCTGGGATTACTTCTGGATAATCCACTACGAACTACTCAATAACTGTTGTGGACCAAGGGATATTCAATATGGGGAAATGGTACTCTGGAGTTCACTGGAGGAAACGTTTCTTTTGATGACACACATTAAGGTTTGGATGGGGATACTAATGGCACTCTCACTCTATTCATTTATTCATTGAAAGTTAAGTTTGGGGGAACATGTAAGGGAAACTGTTCGTCTTCGAATTATATCAGCGATGCATCGAATGGAGTTAGTCAGACAAAGACTAACCTGCGAATACAAGTGAAACATCTTCTTATCCCGAGCATCAGGTTTCCAAAAATATACATTTTCTGACAGGGGGCAGATAGCATAATGACGTGTCAAAGATGGAGTGGATATGGTAGATCCCAAAGCCTCGTAAACAGCCACAATTCAGTCGAAACAAATTTAAACAAGGAACACAAAGTGTTTCAGATTTTCGAATCTGATAGCAAGGATAAAGAAAACTACATTGAGACTTTATATATGACGACAGGAGTTCGATATTTACATTAAGGTCTTGAATCTTTTCTTTATCTATATATGACTGGAATATTTAAGATCGGAATTATGTCTGAACTCTTCTGCTAAAGCATGATGATATAAAAAGAATCCGTAATATGATGGAGCAACCCCTAGTTAATGCATGCAATTCAAACAACTTCGATTTTATACTGGACAAGTTTTAAAAAGTAAACGTACACCGCCACCACCAGTTTTTATACCACTACACCTTTAACATTGTCTGGAGCCCTAAATATGAACATGTTGAACGAACTATTACTGATGACCATAACATTTGAAATTCCAAATAAAACAAACCTATTGATTATATTATATATTTAGAATATAGAAATACAAGAATAGGGATTATTAAAATGTAGCTGTTTGTATCCCCTTCTTGACACACACCACACAGACACATGCACACACACACACACACACACACCACGTACGCATGCACACACGTTCGTGGGGGTAAATATACACTACACATATTTCAATATACTTGTGACCTGTGCTTATTCCGAAGGCTAGTTCACTAACCCAATAACGCTTCCCATCATTTTAATTAAGTTTGTAATGCCTTGATTGTTATATCTATATGAAGTTCCTTCATGTTACAAAGACGGTGTTCATTTTAGTGTGCTACTTCCTCATCATCCGTTGCATGATTTCAAGTGGATGTCCATGAAAAGGAAAAATATATTCTAGCTCCTAACAATTTCAGACTTTAAAAATAAATCAGAGCGAAGGAGGTTCTACGAGAATCCTAATAACTTACAAGCAACAATAAGTTGTGGTCTTGTAGATTGGTTTACGCCAAATAAATTTGTATACAACATTGCTATAAATACTCGAGTTTTATTATATATTTATTAGTTTTCCGAATGCATTACGCAAGAAGTCTTAATCATTTTCTTGTTGCCGATGTTTTGTAAAAGTTGAATTCAAAGCTCAGAAGTTTTTTTCAAAATAAAACTTATCATCCGATCATAGCAAAAGAGAAATACAAAAATAAAAAGGAAAGCTGTCAATTGGGGGAGATTTGGTGTATTGATAGTGTTCACAAAGGTCTATATAGAAGGCCTGTGACTCTGAGTTTGTGCTGACCGATGAAAACTGTCTCAATCCTATTTCATCGCAGACGGCGCGCATCTGAATCCACGACGATCTGAGTTGCATTTAAGGGCACACAAAAGCACCTCGGAACCAACGATGTTATGCACACGATCTAATTTAGCACAATGTACCCACATTTGTAACTGGTATGTTTTTTTTACCAATAGAATGCAGGAAGTATTTAAAAATTGTATTGATATAAGAGTCTCTCTTATGACTAAATACTGAATATAATTCCAACAAATGAGGCACGTTTGCTCGCAAATAATTATTTAGACATTACACCCAACTGCAAAGTACAATGCTTAAGAAATATATTGTATGGTGTATAAAAAAAAAAAAATTGAAATCATCCCTGATTATGTCATCACAATTTAGGGGTGTATACCAATGTCTAAAAAGTTGTATATTTTTTTAGCTTTGAGATTTCCCATTGTAGGTGCCCTTTTTTTCTCTCCAGAATGTGCCTCTTTTTGTTGGTCCCCCCCCCCCACCCCCACTTTGGAAGTCACTCGGCCGCCCCTGCAACAAGGACCCATAGTCCTTCTAACTGACTTTTTCAAACGCTCATATCCCGGTGTTATTGAACATAACAAATGGTTCGATCCTTTGGAAAACTACACTGAGGCTCGACGGATCTAGGCTTTTAATACCATAAAACATAAAGTAATTGATTACTGTCTATACTCAAAGACAACGTTATGGCCATAAGTGATTGTTTAAAGACTTTTACTTTGGGATATTCTGATTCATTATTATAAGTTAATGTCTTGTGATCACAAAAATACATTTCTTTTTTCTTTTTTGTTGTTGACTTTCACGTATAAAAAAAAAATCTTTACTGAAATTACTTTCTTGCCATTTTATGTTTTTCAGGGTTACTTTAACCAATTTCGAATGATTATTATAATCGATGGTATAGGCTGATAATTACTAAAGTTGATTAAATGTTGAAATGAAAATACAATATTAGATATCAAGATACAAAATATAAAGAATCCATAAAGATAAGGGTCTCGGTTTTAATTGACTTTTGCAGAAATATGGTCCTAGTTAGCAACCGAATTAAAATGCAATTTAAATATTGAATTTGTTATAAAGGTTAAAATTATACTTCTGTTTGACCACTCCCTTCTCAAACAATACACTGACTTTGTTTGGAAGGAGAGGTACAGGAGGAATGAGATAACTTTAGGTGCGCGAAATGTGATGGCATTTGTTCATTCTGATGATCCATGAAACTTAATTTTTTTTTTAGGCGTAATGCCAAAGAAACATCAATAAAGAAAGATTATGTTACAAATTACAATCACATAGATTCATTCCATATAAGCATAATCATCACATTGATATTCATATATCATGTGTGGGCTTCACTTAGTTTTCAATCATACTAAATGGAAAAGAGAATTGATAGATATTTCAAGATCATTATAATGATTCAATTCTCAATCATGTGCAAAAACAATTAATGAACAAGGAGAATCTCTTAATAAATAAATTAATCATTTTTAAGATTAGATAATCGAGAAGTATAATTCCCATGTTCGTGACAAAACATAACGATAAATGTGATATCAAACTTTCGGTTTCATGATAAGATATATTAAGTGTGCCATTGTGAATCAAACTCCGCCTAGTTTGAATATTGATAAGTGCTTATGACAGTCAAAAGATGGGCGGATCGATTGCACAGAACGAGGCGATCTCCTCTAGACGCCATTTTTTGCATTCCACTTTTGTTTGCATCAATATCGGGCTCATCTGTTATATTATTCTAGTTTACTGTATTTCCTTTTCAATATAACGTCCATACCGTGTTACCTGTACAAGCTTTAATATTCAATCTACTGATCATCTATTTCTCTAGAGTTTAACGGAGTTTGTATGGAACACTCTCCATCCTTAGTCACTCGACGTTGATTAAATAGTGACCAGACATTTGTTCAGGCGAAAGTTATAGCTCAAAGACCAAGATGTGGAGAAAACAGAGTTTCCTCAAATGGAAGATACTGTTAATTTCTTTCATTCTAAACACGTTTGTCCTACAAACATCATCTGCGAGTAGTATGTGTGAATACAACTTTGAATCAGTCGAGGTGGTGAATGGTCAATGTGTATCTGTCAGATTTCATCTGAAAGGGCCCTTACTAGAAAACCAAACACTTATGTGGGTGGCACCGCATACATCATTGAGTATGAACTGCAATAGTTCAATGCACTGTACAAGTAACGAGTCGTCTAATAGGACACGCTATAAGTTGACTGAATTGTTCCAAAACTACACATTTGAAGTATTGATTAGACCTGCTCAAGATGAAGATTCTGGACAACACTTCATCGTTCTTTATGAGGGAGCTGAAAGCAAGTGTACAGCAATGATACTTGAATTGACGATGAAAAAGGGCCCCCAAAGTAGGCCTAAACGGCCAAACCAGCAATTTATTTACCGAACAGACATTGGAAACACTACTAGTAGGTCTAGATTCCCTGTTTTTATCTTCAGTAGTCATGGTAGTGCCCTGCATGTTAGATCTAGATAACAATTATTTTTCAGCTCTCTCTCTTACGTCGTGTTTAGGGAACGAACGCTATGTTGGCCGAGTACCGTTCCGAAAATCGACGGGACGGAGAGATTTCAGGTCCGCGCATGCGCAGTTTGTTTTTTTCGCTCGCGTTACCGTCTCCTGTGCGTACCGTCTCGTTACTAAAGCGCCCTAATAGCACCTGCATCACGCGTCTGGACAGAAAGAAAGGGAAGGTTGAACTGTCCTGTCAGTGGACACAGGTCACTAACAACGAACATGCAAAGTTCCTTGCGGGAAATCATTTGCTATTTGAAGATCGGGCTCCAAACCATATGCTAGATGAAAATTTCATTCTGACCCACGAATTCAGTGTTTATATCGATATTAAAGCCCTGGATGATGTTGACTATGTTTGTGTTGTTTTTCAAGGAAGAAGCATTGTAAGAAACGCATGTCATTTTCCCACACCACAACGCCATTTGTTAAAGTCCAATCAAAGTGACGAAAGACAGCTTGATTGTTGCGTTACGAATGAGAACACTTCAGTTTAATACATGGTGGAACAATGCTAGTGGTGACGTACTGCCGTATAGTTTCCAAACTATGAAAAATACCATTTTATTCCTATGTCTTGAAAATAATGATTCACCGAATACTAAGATCCATAGTATTGATATTTTAGACTTAACCGAGTACGAAGGTGGCCACAGTTTAACTTTAGCTACATCCTCCAGCATGAGCAAACAGCCTATCGATTCGACTGACGAACTACGATGTGAAACCATCAGCGTGAATATAACACTTGGTCTACGACCAACTACAGATGGGTCAACTGAAGGGAATGGTATTCTCTCGACAAGTAAATTTAAACAATCGACACAGTCTACAAATCAAAGCACCAACATCACTGTATCCATGCTGGACACATGGCTCCTATCCGTACTGGTAGTATCAACCATAGCTCATGGTGTAAGCATTATAGCATTCGTGTTTTCTTACAGAAGGGGTTAGCGTACGGATTGCGTAATCATCAGGCATGAATTAATGTTATTAATTTAGGCAATATGAAAGATATTAAATAAAGTATTATGTTTACAGCGTATAAAGTATATCATAATGGATATTATGGGGTTGCACTCTGAGACAAAACGATTCTGAAAGGGTTCTTTATATTGCGCTGCGCTTCAAAAGAGAACGGTACTCCTCCTAAGAACCTTAAAATGGTCGAAGGCTCTGAAAATATATCTAAAGTTTCTTTTTTTGTAATGCAAAGGGTGTCATAGTGAACAAAAGGTTTCTTTAAACAAACCAAACAGTTTCTTTAAATAAACCAAACATTTGGGGAAAGGTATTCTCATTGACCTATTTTGTGGAAATAGCATTGATAACCACGTGCAAATAAATGAGGGTGCCTAAGTTTGTGTATTGATGCCTTATTTCGAGGCTACCTTGACATTCCTTAAGAGTTCCTTCATTTGTTATATAATAATAAAAATAAGATATTTGTATACCGCAAATTGCAAATCGCCTCTAAGCGGTTTATAGGAAAATAGCTAATAAGTAAAGAAAACAGAAATTGCATTACAAATTATATCAATTTAAATTACCATTAAAACTTTGCAAATGAAAATAATACATGTAAATAATAACAAATCACTTACAACCAAAATACAAATAGTTCATAAATTGATAGTATCCTACGGTAATCTACAAAAAAATATTTAAAAAGGCAAAAGGTCAAAAGAGCTATTCAGGAACAAGACTTAAAGAGATGTGTTTTTAGCATTGTTTTAAATGTATTTACAGAGCTAGCATTGCGAATTTGGAGGGGGAGATTGTTCCAAAGAAATGCAGCTGCATGAACGAAAGAACGTTGACCGTATTGTTTATATGAAATAGTGTGAGACCGAGAGAGGAGAGATTGAGAAGCAGATCGCAAAGTCCGGACAGGAGTGTATCGAGGAAGGAGTTCAGAAAGATATGAAGGAGCGAAACCATGATAAGTCTTGAAAGTAAGGAGGAGGATTTTGTAGGTAATGCGAGAAGTGATAGGAAGCCAGTGAAGTTTTTGAAGAACAAGGGTAATGTGAGAAGTACGAGGAACACAAGAAACAAGACGAGCTGCTGTGTTTTGGATACGATGGAGCTTTGAGGTTATTTTTGCAGGAAGACCAAGAGAAGGGAATCGCAACAATCTAGCCTAGATGTGACGAAAGCATGGATAAGACGATGGGCTGTATTCTGGTCAAGAAACCTACGAATTTTTCCTCTTTTCCTTATAGCTACAAAAGCAGATTTACAAATGGCATCAACATTTTTAGACAAAGTAAATGAAGAATCCATAACAACACCAAGATTACGGGCCATAACGGATGGCTTAATTACAGACTGCCCAATTCGTAAACTGATTTGTGGGACATGAGAACAAAATTTGGAATGAAAATGAAGAAATTCGGTTTTAGAGTCATTAAGAGAAAGCTTATTCTGAAATGCCCAGGTTCTAACATCATTTAAGCAATTTTCCATCTTCTGAACAGCAGAAGAGCGATTTCCAGAATCAAATTTTAGGTACAATTGCACGTCGTCTGCATATGTCATACATGATATATTGTGAGCCAATATGATATCTTGCAAGGGAGACGTAAACATAATAAAAAGTAACGGGCCGGCGACAGAGCCCTGTGGGACCCCGCACCACATATTGTGTTTCTTCGGTGAGACAGAATTGATTGAGACAGACTGTGAACGACCAGTCAAATAAGATATAAACCACTGCAAAGCAGTTCCACTTATCCCAAACCGTGAGGATAATCGTTGTACAAGACAATGACGATCAATTGTTTCAAACGCAGAAGAAAAATCTAAAAGCACTAATATTGTTTCTTGTTTCTTATCGAGAGCACACAAGATATCATTTTGGACACGAACAAGAGCTGTCTCTGTGCTGTGAAAAGCTCTATATGCAGATTGAGCAGAACTATTCAGATTATTCTCATTTAGATAATTTTGAATTTGACTGACTACCGCCCTCTCAATGAGCTTTGATACAAATGAAAGTCTGGAAATAGGGCGGTAGTTACTAAAGACCTCTGCGTCTAAATGTGGTTTCTTCAACAAAGGTCGGACCGAAGCTTCCTTGAAACGGCAGGGAAGTAGCCAGACGACAAAGATTGGTTGATAATCTTCGTCAGCGTAGGAACGAGTTCATCAATGCATCCCGTGAAAACAGACGGTGGTAGAGGATCAAGTTCACAGGATGTCTTAGAAGTCTGTTTGATTAATTTCAAAACGTCCACAGGAGTCGAGATGTCAAAATCAGTAAAGGTAGATTGGCAGACTTCAAGCAATTATACAGAGAGTGGAGGCAGCTGCGTAGCATCAATTCTGTCTCCCAAGGTTCTTATCTTGTCGTCGAAAAAGTCCGCAAACTTGTACGCCAGATCTTTAGGATCTTCATGCTGTGGGAGCTTAGGAACCTGGTTACCGTGGCAAAGTTTATCAATTACACGAAACAGGCTGTGTTCGTCACACTGGGAAATCTCATTAATATGATAGCTTAATTTGGCGATGGACAAGAGGTCATGATATATCTTACACTGTTGGGTATAAATGTCCTTGTCGACGGTAAGACCAGACTTTCGCCAATTCCGCTCAAATCGTCTCTTCATTCTATTCATTCTATCAGGATGACAGCGACAATTAATTTAACCTCTCTTATTTATTATCTGCGGTGCATTGACATCAATGACAGTCGGTGGTTAATTCCGTCAAGAACCTTATTGCAAAGCTTCCACCGGAGAACACTCTTGGGGTTCTAAACACAAGACAAGGTTCTATTTTGCACGTATTTTTCAAGAGTGTTGTCAATGTCGGAATCGTCCTTGCTTTGACGAAGACTGGAAGGTCTTCATCAAATTCCACCTAATACGTCTGATATTTCGTAATACGTAATGACTGTACCCAACATAGTACGTTGTATCCAACATAATACTTAATAACGTATTACGTTGTATTAACATCTACTAGCAATACCTAGAAATATATATTATGCCTGTTCATAGGAAGAGATGAAGCGGAAATACAATTAAATTGCCTTGGTCTATATACGATGTGTATTGGAAATTATATCATATCACATAGTTGATCATTATTGATAACGAATTCTACCTCCGAGATAAAAATGTGTGTATTCTGTAACTCTTTTCTCAATTGTTTCAAATATATTTAGTTGTACATAATTGGCAAAATGATTACAGACATTTTGCAAGAATTTATTTACTGCTTAAACCAGCTGAATATGAAAGGTGGCATTATAATATATTCAATTCCCACTACGTCAAGCAAAAGATAAGATTTTTTTTTTTTTTTTTTTTTTTTTGGGGGGGGGGGGTGTTTATGAATTTAAAAAATAGCGATAACGCTGTCGATTGTGATTCGCATGTGTTTAGGAATTATATTTTGTTATCAGTAATCAACCTGTTAGTTTCAGAATGGGATGGTACTTTACTAGAAGGACCATTTAACAAATCTATCAAGGTAAGTATATTCACCTTCATCCTGTTTAATTGAAGGACATGCTGTCTCTATTTAGATTAATACTTTACACTTGAAGAAACCGAGTCCATAGTTTTGAAATGGGTTTGGTTAATAAATGGTTATATTAGTAAGATGCAATATAAAGAAGGACTAAAGACATTTAATGACCACAACATACATAAAGGAAGAGACATTTAAGCCCCCATCACACCAAACTAGTTATTCCCTAATTCGCAACTCAAACGTGAATAAATTATTTTCAATTTCGCCTCCCTATCCTTCATTTCATTTCATTTCATTTCTTTATTGTGTCCATATAGGATAATTGTTTATATGCACATGAACAATCTTGCTTCAACATATGAACATAGGAACAACATATAATTGACATTCATAGGGCCCTGTTTTAGTATACATTTGATATAATATACATGGTCATGATATACATTTAAATTTCTTCTTCTTCTTCTTCTTCTTCTTCTCTCTTTCTTCTTACATACATACCCTCCATTTTTTTTAAATTCTTATATGCTCTAATCTGAAGTAGATATTTTGTGTTAAAAATTATTTCTTGATATGGTATAACAGTAGGGGTACAACAGTAAAGTAAGTATACTAAAACAATATAATATATGTTCGTGTAACATGTCAATGAGGGTATTTTGCATGGTTTTCACATTCTCTATTCTTTACTGGGTTTCATTAACTACTGTTATGGAAAGTGGAATGAATGAATTAATGTGGCGACTAGTTCTTGCTTTAACATATCTCAATCTTCGTCCGCTTCTCAGGTGTATGTACTGGTCATTAAGGGGGTGGGTTAGGTCAGATATAATGGATAGGGCCTTAGATACTACTCTTTCCTTATAGACTTCATCTAGGTCAACAGTATGGTTCATTATTTTGCTGGCTTGTTTTACAACCCTTCTCAGCTTTTGTTTGTCACTTTGCCTTGCATTGTTAAACCAGATAATGGAATCAAATGTAATAGTACTCTGAATTATCGACTGGTAAAAGAGAAACAGAATTCTATCGTTCACATGAAAGTACTTTAATTTTCTGAAAAAATATAAGCGCTGGTTGCATTTTGTTAGTGTGCGCTTTGACTTGTCTTCCCAAAACAGCTTATTGTCGATTTCTGTACCTTGGTATCTATAACTGTCAACATTCTCAATGGTATCATCATTATTATACAGGTCTATCAATGGGTTCAAAAGCTTTCTTTTGCCTAAAGTCAAAAACAATTTCTTTTGTTTTCTTTGAGTTCAGCAGTAAATAGTTTTCCCTACACCAATTTTCGAACATGGAAATGGTAGCTCTGTAATCAAGTTCATTTTCACTTTCAATCAATCATTCAAGTGAAGCCCCCATCACACCGAACTAGTTCTCACTACGTTCTGGAAAATGTTGCCAAACGGGTTCAAACTGTGTGCGAACGGAGCTGAAAGTAGTAGTAATTGTTTACGATCTGTTGAATAAATTCATGGACGGGCTCGAACTGGCTATACGGGAGAGTGCTCTAGAACTTAGAGCTTGTTCAAAATTGTCCCCGTCCTGCAATTAGACGGAGTGGCTTCGGTACTTCAAACGAGATGGACGTACTACAAACGGACTGATTGCCGAACAAATTCGTTACGTCTCAGACAGGCTTCCCCGACCTAGGAAATATGTTATATTTATTTCTGCTTTAGCAATCTTTTAACCAGTCCTCGTTTCTGAGAATCATATTTTTAGTGAAATGGACTACGGGACCCGGGGAAATCATTTCACGTGGTAAACGTACGTAACTTTTCTTTGGGCTTAAGCTATGGTCACAACTCGGAGCGGCGACCGACCGATTTGTAGCCTGCTCGGTCGCCGCTGGAATTTAGGCATCGCTCAGCAAATTTTTGAGAAAACGAGCTGGCTGTAGAGCCAAAGCAATCCCTAGGCGGTGCGCTGTCGATTTTCCCGTCGGTCACCGGTCGATTTTAGTTAAAACTGGGCTAAATCGGGGAGCTTCCCCGCTCGGCGTCCCGTTAGTGACCGACTCCCGAGCAGTCTCCCTCCGGCCACCGGCTGTTTCTAAAGTAATTGCCGGGCAGCCGGCCGGTGATCGACGGGGCACCAACACACGCTCGGTGCCCGGTTGGTCGCCGCCCGGGCACCGACCTAATCGAGCGTTCGCCGTCGAGCGATTTATCGAAGCCGCTAGGTCAAAGGCTGCGACCGATTTTGAACTCGCGGCCCAGTGACCGAAAAAAAACCAGTGGCGACCGGGCGGCGACCGCTCGGCAGCCTTGGACCTAACGGCTTCGATTTTTGACCTAAATCGCTCGACGGCGAACGCTCGATTAGGTCGGTGCTCAGGCGGTGACCGCACGGGCACCTAGCGTATTTAGGGCGGTGAGTGAAAAGTGAGCAGGCGCCGCCGAATTTTAACTCCGCGCTAATACTTCAGCGGCGACCGAGTGATGCCCTAAAAACAAACGGTTCCCGGGCGAAATTGGCTAAAAACACGCCGCTCGGCCGCCGAGCAGGCTACTTTTTGGTGTTGTGATCATAACTTTACTCCTGGATCCTCCACTACGAAATACTCAATCACTGCTGGGCCCAGAGAGATTCAATACGGGAAAATGGTACTCTGGAGTTCACTGGATGAAACGTGTCTTTTGATGACACACGTTAAGGTTTGGTTGAGGATAATAATGGCACTCTCGTTCTATTCATTTATTTCACTGAAAGTTAAGGTTCGGGGAAACATGTAAGGGAAACTGTTTATTCGAATTATATCAGCGATGCGTCCAAGGGAGTTAGTAAGACAAAGACTAACCTGCGAATACAAAAGTGAAACATCTTCTTATCCCGAGCATCAGGTTTCCAAAAATATACATTTTCTGACAGGGGACAAAAAGCATAATGACGTGTCAAAGATGGAGTGGATATGGTAGATCCGAAGGCCTTGTAAACAGCCACAATTCAGTCGAAACAAATTTAAACAAGGAGCATAAAGTGTTTTCAGATTTTCGAATCTGATAGCAAGGGTAAAGAAAACTACATTGAGACTTCATATATGATGACAGCAGTTCTATATTTACCTTAAGGTCTTGAATCTTTTCTTTATCTATATATGACTGGAATATTTAAGATCGGAATTATGTCTATTAACTCTTCTGCTAAAGCCTGATGATATAAAAAGAATCCGTAATATGATAGAGCAACCCCTAGTTAATGCATGCAATTCAAACAACTTCGATTTTATAATGGACAAGTTTTAAAAAGTAAACGTACACCACCACCACTAGTTTTTATACCACTACACCTTTAACATTGTCTGGAGCCCTAAAGATGAACATGTTGAATGAACTATTACTGATGACCATAACATTTTAAATTCCCAATAAAGCAAACCTATTGATTATATCATATATTCAGAATATAGAAATACAAGAATAGGCATTATTAAAATGTAGCTGTTTGTATCCCCTTCTTGACACACACCACACACACACACACACACACATACGCACGTACCCGCACACAAACGCATACACACACACACGCACACACACACACGTTCTTGGGGGTAAATACACACTACACATATTTCAATATACTTGTGACCTGTGCTTATTCCGAAGGCTAGTTCAATCACCCGATAACGCTTCCCATCATTTTATATTGGTGTGCTACTTCCTCATCACCCGTTTCATGTTTTCAAGTGGATATCCATGAAAAAGAAAAGATCCATGAAAAAGAAAAGATACATTCTAGCTCCTAACATTTGCCAGACTTTAATAATAAATCCGAGCAAAGGAGGTTCTACGAGGATCCGAATACATACAAGCAACAATAGGTTGTGGTCTTGTAGATTGGTTTACGCCAAATAAATGTGTATACAACGTTGCTATAAATACTCAAGTTTCATTATATATGTATTAGTCTTCCGAATGCATTACGCATGTTCAATAAGTCTTAATAATTGTCTTGTTCCCAATGTTTTGAAAAAGCTTAATTCAAAGCTCAGAAGTTTTTTAAAATAGAACTGATCATCCGATCATAGCAAAAGAGAAAGAAAAAGAAAAATAAAAGCTGTTGATTGGGGAGATTTGGTGTATTGGTAGTGTTCACAATGGTTTATATAGAAGGCCTGTGACTCTGAGTTTGTGCCGACCGACGAAAACTGTCTCAATCCAATTTCATCGCAGATGCATGGCGTGCATCTGAATCCACGACGAGTTCAATTCTCGCTACCCTAAATAGGTACGAAAATCTCGAAATTCGCGAGACGAGGTAATTTTCACTCTCTCGGGTCGTCACTACAACTTCCGGTATAGAGTCCCATCCCAAGTCACGGCCTTCATCCACCCCCATTTTTCAGGGTTCTTACGCTTGGAATCATGAGCCCAGCAATGTTCAGCCTCACAAAAGAAAACCATCGTCACTGATGTCAAAAGACGCAAAAAACAACGAATGAAATGTTCAAATAAACGTTGAAATATTTGCGAAAAAAAAACAAGACCGAGCAGACGACATATTCGGTGCATACGCTATCGCGCCTAGTAATATAGCGCCTGCACAGGAAGCTGTAATGTCGAAAAGCTATCCCATAATGCAATGCGCGTTTTCAGGATTTTCCCCGGATCTCGGCAGAATCGCTATTTGGGGTAGCGAGAATTCAAGGGCACACAAAAGCACCTCGGAACCCACGATGTTACGCACACGATCTAATTAGCACATTGTACCCATATTTGTAACTAATATGTTGTTTTTCCAATAGAATGCAGGAAGTATTTTTAATTTATATTGATATAAGAGTCCCTCTTATGACTAAATACTGAATATAATTCGAACAAATGAGGTATGTTTGCAAAAGAAATTTGATATACACGTACATGCATCTACATGAGATGAAACGTAACAAAGCTGTATTCACGGCCCTACAGAAGAACATTCCTCGGACTGAAGTAGCCCCCATTCTTAAATAGAATGAATTGCCGTTATTTCATGTAACCTTGGACATTTTGATAAATGCACGTAAATAAATAAATAAATAAATAAATTAGTACACATTACAGCCGATGCCTGATTCATGATGTATGCATTATATCAGGAACATGGAGTAAACTGACATTCAAGACCCTTTCAGCACACATACAGCGTAAATAAGGAAGTGGGGGGGGGGGGGGGGGGGGTAGGAATCACACAAACAGTTGTAAACAATATATTCGTGAAATCAGGCAGAGGCAGCCCTCCTGGGGGCAGGGGGCACAGTGCCCCCACACTTTTTTCAAGTAACCAAAAACATACGAAAAGTGCCCCTTTAACTTTGTAAGAAGCACCCCTTTTTACATGGGAAAAGTCCCCCTTTTACTTTGAAAAGTGCCCCTCACCCTTTTCACCTCTGATAAGTGCCTCTTTTTTTTGTACACGTGCCCCTTTTCCTTCGACAATTTTTTACTTTTTTCCTCTGCACTAATTGTCAATTTTTCCATTTTCATAAGTGCCTTTATTAATCTCTAGTAAGTGCCCTGTTTCAGGTAAGACAAGTGCCCCTTTTCACTATTGATTAATGTCCCCTTCACTTCTGATAATTGCCCTTGTCAAATATGAAAGGTGCCCATTTCCCTTTGTAAGAATTGCCCCTTCCTCTTTTAATAACTACCCATTTTTAAATCAGATAAGCGCACCTTTAATTCTAACATGTTCCCCTTTTCACTATGATAAGTGCCCCCATTAAACTATTAAGAGCGCCTTCCCCTTTTCATAGATGCCCCTTTTCTCCTATAAAAACTGTTCCTTTTCATTGTTATAAGTGCCCGTTTTCATCTATGGAAAATGACCCTTTTCAGGTACGAGAAGTTACTCCTTTTCTCTTCAGATAAGTGCCCCTTCACCTCTCATAATTGCTCTTTTCATCTCTTATTAGTGCCCCATTTCACCTCTATTAACTTCTCCATTTATTTTGACACGTGCCCTTTTTTGCCTTTCTAATAAAACATTCGTTTTCATTCTTGTAAGTGCCCCTTCCCCTTTTCATAATTACCTCTTTTTATCTCTGATAAGTGCCCGTTAATTTTGACATGTGACTTCTTTCTTTTTCATAAAAGCTACTTTTTCCTTCTCATAAAAGCGCCCTTACACCTCCGATAAATCCCCTTATTAAAATCTGAACGGTGCCCCTTTTTAAAAAATTGCAAATTTTCCTTTATTATAAGTGCCCCTTTATTATTCTCATATTAATGCCCCTTTTCATATCTGGACAGTGCCCATTTTCAGGTGCGATAAGTGCCCATTTTTCCTTTTAACAATGACACGTGCCCCTTTTCCTTTCTAATAAGGGCCCTATCCCCTATTCACCTCTTATAAATGCCCCTATCAAAATATGATGGGTGCCCCATTTCCGTCAAAAAATGCCCATTTTCCAATTTCATAAGTGCCTTTTTTCATCCCTCGTGAGTGCCTCTTCCCAAGTGTAAGAAGTACCTCATTTTCACCTTTGATATTATTACCCTTTTTGTTTGACACGTGCTCCTTTTCTTTTCTATTAAGTGTCTTAATATACCCCTTTCGATAAGTGTCCCCTTTTCCTCTCATCATTAAAGGTGCCCCTAATTTAAAGCGACTAAGATGAATTCCCCCCGAAGCTCGCTCGCATTTTTAAATGATATAATTATGTTACTTATCAAAGGTCATTTCAGTCTTCCGTTATGAAGATGTACTAATAACCCCATCAGGATTGTTTTTCCCTCTTTATAAGATGTCATTTTTTGCACTGCGGCCTCACAAATCTTTAAAATGTTCCTCGCTCGCTTCGCTCGCTCTAAAATAGTTATTCAGACATTATACCCAAATGCAAAGTACAACGCTATAGCAATATATTGTATGGTGTATGACGAGAAAAAAAAATTGAAATCATCTCTGATAATGTCATCACAATGTAGGGGTATATACCAATGCCTAAAAAAAATGTATATTTTCGCTTTGAGATTTCCCATTGTAGGTGCCCCTTTTTGTTGGTCCACCCCCCCCCCCCCCCCACTTTGGAAGTCACTCGGCCGCCTGAATTTTTTAAACGCTCATTTCCCGGTGTTATTGAACATTTCAAATGGTTCGATCCTTTTGAAAACTACACTGAGGCTCGACGGATCTAGGCTTTACCATAAAAACATAAAGTAATTGATTACTTTCTATACTCAATTACAACGTTTGTGGCCAATAGTGTTTGTTTTGGGGATTTTCTGATTCATTACTAGAAGTTAATGTCATGTGATCACAAAACCTTTTTTCTTCTTTTTTGTTGTTGACATCAATTTTTTTTTTTACTGAAATTACTTTCTTGCCATTTTATGTCTTACATGGTTACTTAAACCAATTTCGAATGACTATTATAATTGATGCTATAGGCTGATAATTACTACAGTTGATCAAATGGTGAAATTAAAATACATTATTAATATATCAAGATACAAAATATAAAGAATCCATAAAGATAAGGGTTTCGGGTTTAATTGGCTTTTGCAAAAGGTAGTACTAGATAGCAACCGAATTAAAATGCCCTTTAAATATTGAATTTGTTATTAAGGTTAAAATGATACTTTCTCAAACAATGAACTTAGACCACATTATTGACCACATTGCGAGACATTGCGAGACAAACGAATATCACTAGCGATATTTTTTTCGATGAACTTAGTTTGTTTGGAAGGATATGTATAGGAGGAATGAGATAACTTTTAGTGCGCGAAATGTGATAGCATTTGTCTGTTCTGATGATTTATGATACGTAATTTCTTTTATGGCATAATACCCAAAACACGTCAATAAAGAAAGAATATGTTACAAATAACAACCACAGAGATTCATTCACCATAAGCATAATCCTCATATTCATTATATCAATATTCAGATATCATGTGTGGACCTCATAATAAATGGAAAGGAGAATTGATAGATGAAAAATTAATGACCACGGAGAATCACTTATTTACATCAATTAATCATTTTTAAGATAAGAAGGTCGTGAAGTATAATTCCTATGTCGGTGACAGAACAACCGATTAATGTGATATAAAACTTTCGGTTTCATGGTAAGATATTTTTTTAAGTGTGCCATTGTGAATCAAACTCCGCCTAGTTTTAAAGTGTTTATGACAGTCAAAAGATGGGCGGATCGATAGCACAGAACGAGGCGATTTCCTCTAGACGCCATTTTTGCATTCCACTTTTGTTTGCATCAATATTGGGCTCATCTGTTATATTATTCTAGTTTACTGTGTTTTTCTTTTCAATATAACGTCCATACCGTGTCACCCTTTAAAAGCTTTAATACTCCATCTACTGATCATCTATTTCTCTAGAGTTTAACAGAGTTTGCATGTAACACTTGCCATCCATAGACATTCGACAATGATTCGATTGTGACCAGACATTTGTTCAGGCGAAAGTTATAGCTAAAAGACCAAGATGTGGAGAAGGCAAAGTTTCCTCAAATGGAAGGTACTGTTAATTTCTTTCATTCTAAACACGTTTGTCCGGCAAACATCATCTGCAAATAGTATGTGTGAATACAACTTTAAATCAGTCGAGGTAGTGAATGGTCAATGTGTATCTGTCAGATTTCATCTAAAAGGGCCCTTACTAGAAAACCAAACTCTTATGTGGGTGGTACCGCATACATCATGGAGTATGAACTGCAATAGTTCTATGCAGTGTACAAGTAACGAGTCGTCTATCAGAACACGTTATAAGTTGACGGAATTGTTCCAAAACTACACGTTTGAAGTACTGATTAGATCTGCCCAAGATGAAGATTCTGGACAACACTTCATCTTTCTTTATGAGGGAGCAAACAACAAGTGTACAGCACTGATACTTTATTTGACCGTTGTTGAAAGCAGTAATAGCACCTGCATCACGCGTCTGGACAGAAAGAAAGGGAAGATTCAACTGTCTTGCCAGTGGACACAGGTCAGTAACAACGAACATGCAGAGCTCCTAGCCGGAAATAATTTGGTTTTTGAAGATCGGGCTCCAAACCATATGCTAGACGACAATTTCATTCTGACCCACGAATTCAGTGTTGATATCGATATTGAAGTCCTGGGTGATGTTGACTATGTTTGTGTTGTTTCTCATGGAAGTAGCATTGTAAGAAACACATGTCATTTCCTCACACCACAACGCCATCTGGTGAAGTACAATCAAAGTGTGGAAACACAGCTTAATTGTTGCGTTACGAATGAGAACACTTCAGTTGCATGGTGGAACAATGCTAGTGGCGAGGTACTGCCGTCTAGTTTTGATAATATGAGCAATTACATTGTATTCCTATGTCTTGAAATTAATGATTCCCCAAAGACTAAGATCCACAGCATTGAAATTTTAGACTTAACAGAGTTCGAAGGTGGCCACACTTTAACTTTAGCTGAATCCTCCAGCAAGAGCAAGCATCCGATCGATTCGACTGACGAACTACGATGTGAAACCCTCAGAGTGAATATAACACTTGATTCACGGGCAACTACAGATTGGCTAGCTGAAGAGAATGTTACCCTCTCAATCATTAACTCTAGCCAATTGACACAGTCGACACATCAACGCAACATCAAAACTTTGGATGCTATTCATGTCATGCTGATATCAATAACAGCCGTTGCAACAACGTGTTTAGTTTTTAGCATTGCTATCAACTTTGTCGTACTATGCTACTATAACTTTCTACGGAAAGATACATATCACGTGAGAGAGCAAAGTTCAACTGATGCTACAACGAGTTTAGCTGCAGATGAAGACAACGTTGATGATTCAAGATCTCATGAAATGACAACCTTCTCACGGCACCCTCCTCAACCCAGCAGGGATACCAATGTCCGTTCAGCAACAATTGACACCAGCCTTTTGGATCGAGAGGCGGTACAGTCCAGTTACGAAGATCGTGCTAACCCTCGAATCCGCCAGGTAGTTTGTGACATGAAAGAGTACTTTCCAGCAAAAAGCATTTCTACTTGCAACAATCCTATCGTCGAAGACCCAGTTCAAGGAGAGGGTACAGGAGATATGTGCTTTGACGAAAGCGTTGGAAAGCTTGTTGTCGATCATCCAGTCTCGGTGACACCAGATATAGACAGCGCGTATTCCTCAGTGGCTGACGTCAAAGGCGCTACAAATTTTACCAAGAAAACAAACCAATCTTCGATACGGTCGACCTTTCTATGTCCACTTCAATCCTCCGAAGACCACGATGGAGTTGGTCTCGATGTTACCAAGATCGAAACCCCACCTTCCCTTACCGACAAAGCACGGAGCTCCAGTGGGGATGCTGTATTGAGAAGCACGCATCGACCTGCAGCAGAGTTGGAAGCCATGTATGCCCAACCAGACATGGCCCGGAAAACCAAAAAAGTGGGAAAACTGTCCGAATCCATCCCACAAACGTCAGAATATCCCTATCGTGTATCACATCATCTTTGTAGTAAGGGTCCAAATGATTTGACAGGAGACGTTCGCCAAAGCAATATCTCTCCACTTGATCACTTCTACTCACCTGTACCAACTGATGATCACACAGGCCACTTGTATGGCAATGATGATGTACATCATACAACAGAGTCTACAAGTAGTGCCGAACTGTACATGAATTCATGTGTTCATAGATTTGAATAAATACACACTTCAATCAAAGATAAGATACACTTATTTATGCCATATCTAAAAAAGAAAGTGTGTATCCTTTCATAAGCGTAGTAGTAGGAGTAGTAATAGGAGTAGAAGTAGTAGTAGAAGCAATATATAGATGATAATTGATTATATCAAATGCGTAAATCCCTTTTTAATAGAAGCATATTTATCCATTACAAAATTGTATAAGAGTAAATATAATATGTAGTGATATATAAATTAATTGTATTATCAATTGAGGAAGTATATTCCAATAATCAAAAGACTTGTAAGACAATAAAATGTTGGCTTTGTTGACATGGCCTTGGACATGATATTTTCGCTTGTTATTCAGTTTCGGAAGAAGGATTATTTACGAAAATGCAGTATCAAATTTGAAACAGCCGAGTGGAATTAGTTTTTCCTTCAAGCTAAACTTAGCCACACCTACTTTTCCAATAATGAATATGCATGAACGGTCATCAAAGTGTTGGCGTGTAGCACAGACTTCACAGGCAATATAAAATAAAAAGAATGTCGCGAATATTTAACGATTGCAAAGACGTGATTACTATCACGAATTAGAGGTATGGAATGGGAAGTGGGAATCCATTAATACAATATGAATGGAGCTAGGATAATGTGAACCGTTTTACTGGTCCCAGGCCTCTGAAACAATTTAAATCCTGTCCATGATTCTATTACAACTTGCATTTTACCCCCTACACTAACGCATGAATACATAATATGTGTACAGTATAATTTGTATAGCACATATTATTTTGTACATATGTCTTGCCCAACTTTCTGTATTCTTTGCTTGACCTCTTTCTTTATTACGATTTTTGTCTCTTTCTCTCCATATAGGTTTGTTATATAGATTATGATATGCAATTCATATGTATATGTGTATTGTTATATATGGCGACTTTATCACAAGCCTCGCGTTTGAAAGTTTGTCCCTTTCATCTATTGTAAATAATATATTCCTTTTATGTTCATTTGATATATTAAAGAAGGATATAGATATTGTTTAAATCTTTTTTTTTTTTAATATTGACTGGTGGGTGATGTCAGAATTGAATTGCTAAGTTTTAAAGATCATTACTGGGATTGAGATGATAACAATTATCGTTAGGCATTTGTGAAAATTGTTTATTTGTGAGAAAGTGTGCGTAAACATGTTTACCTAAGTATGTAATTCCTTCTCAAATAATGGCGATGGATAAATTGATGTATACGATGGTAGCGAGAGTAGCTGTACAAGTTGAGTTGGGTTTTGATATAACATGTTGCTTAATGTGAATTATTTACTTCTTTTGCTACTTGATCATTATCATCATCATCACGATTATCACTATCTTTCAATGTGAGGCTTATTGTATCATTTGGTTGTGTCCAATGATGGAAGGTTAATGGACGATCTACCTAACAATTTCAAGTTATACGTTTATTGTTCTGTTTCGGTTGTAATGAGCTTTGCTATGATTAATTGCTATGATGAATAAATCGATAACAATAATCTTATCCAATTGACGTGTCTTTCCGGGTTTGTGTGTGTGTGTGTGTGTGTGTGTCTTCAGTTAAATGTCCCCTATCCTGATTAATACATGAATATCAAACAATTCCGATTTTATAATGGACAATTGTTTAAATGTACACGTAAACCACCACTAGTTTGTATACAACACCTTAAACATCGACTAGTACCCTGAACATGAACATGTTTAATTAATGAATTAATGATGACCATAGCATTTTGATTTCCAATGTAGCGACAACTATTAATCGATCATACAATAATAGGGATTATTAAAATGTAGCTGTTTTATCATCCACCACTCCCACACACACACACACGCGCGCGCATACACACACACGCACACACACGCGCACACGCACTCACATTCTTGGGGGTAAATACATGCTACACATATTTTAATATATAATACCGCAGGCCAGCTCACCAACAAATATATATCTTATGAAGTTCCTTCATGTTACGAAGACAATGTTCATTTAAGTGTGCTACTTCCTCATCATCCGCTACAGTGGAAATCCGTGAAAAGGAAAATAAATATTCTAGCTCCTAACATTTGCCAGACTTTAATAATTAATCAGAGCGAAGGAGGTTCTTCGAGGATCCAGATAACTTACAAGCAACAACCGAATGATCAAATTAATCATCCGGTCATAGCAAAAGAAAAAGAAAAAGGAAACCTGTTAAAAGAGGAAGATTTTTTTTTTTTTTTAAACATTTGGTTCATTGATTGTGTTCTCAAAGGTTTGTATTAAAAGCCTGTAATTCTGAAATTTGTGCAGACCAATACAAACTGTCTCAATGCAATTTCATCGCAGATGGCGTGCATCTGAAACCATGACAGGTTGAGTTATATTCAACGGCACAAAAGCACCTCGAAACTCACGATGTTATTTCTCATCCATTTCATATGTTTGCACATGATATAATTAGCAGATTGAACACATTTGAAACTGATATGTTTTCACCAATAGAATGCAAAAAGTATTTGCAATATATATTAATATATGAGTGCCTCTATGAGTAAATAATAAATATAATTCCAACAAATGACATATGTTTACAACAGAAATTTGAAAATCATGTACAATGAGATGAAATGCAACAAAACTGTTTGGAAAAGACAATGCATTATGAGAACTTGATATTATTTTTGTGATGGAATTGAGGAAGGGAATTACGTTTAAATTGTTGGGAGGCATAACTCTTGTGGCATGATTTGTATACGTTCCTGGAGATAGATTCTAGAGCAATCGGGAAACCACAAGGATGTGATACTGAGCTTCACTAAGATAAATGAATGAATACAATTAGAAATAAATAAATAAATAAATAAAATACGGGGAACAGTTTGATGTCACCTTCGGTTTCATAATAAGGACACTACGAGCGTTTTGTATAAAGATAAATCGAACGCGGCGTCACTAATATACGAAATCCTTTCAAGGAAACATCCTATCTCATCTATGCCTGAAATGCTGAAGACACTCCGCCCTTGAAAACAATAATCAATTTGATTCGCCCATTTCTTCATCTGAATATGTTACAGTGCTTCGTTCCCGCCAATTAAGTTCCCGCCCCCACTCGTCATCATTTCATCAATCATTTACAGTACTCTACTTCTTTGTCTCCGCTTTCTTTTTTGTTTTTAATATGATCGAGAGTAAGTGGAGCAAGAATTTTCTAAGCTACTATCTACTGAAAATAAAAATTGTAGATATTACTGAACTTCCTCGATTATATTATTGTGATTGCGGTTATTTACACGAAACGTACTTCATATGAGTGGACCGTGTGTGTAACGACTTAGATATCGATTGTATTGGCTGTGGACTCTTACAAAATGTCTCCAAATAATGTGTATTTCACTAGGAGAATGATTTTGTCGTTTCTTATTTTGCCTATTATTTTCCACGTCACCTTGTCTTATGAAAAAGAATTTTGGTGTGGCAGCGTGCAAGAAGAAGTGATGGACGTTTGGAGCGGACAGAATATTTCCATAAGATTTTATTTGGAAGATCCATTACTTCATGTTCAAACGTTGGTGTGGAGAAAGGGTGAATTAATATTGGTAAAACCACACGATCAACCTTTAAAATACGACGGTTACGGAGATTTTGAAGTTGATCGTTACAGATTTACTGAAGTCAGTAACGTTACCTTTGATTTGTTTATTGGATACACTGAGCAGAATGATTCAGGACATCATGTGGTCACAATTGACCACGGTAGCCAGCCGCTGTGCCTAGCTCTCCTGCTTAATTTAACCGTCGAAACTCCAGAACCGATATGTTTAACACAACTCAACAATGAAAGCAGAAACTTACATATGTCGTGTGAATGGTTGCAAATGAACGAAGGGGATCGAGCACACTTTTAAGTAGACAACGAAATCCTGTATGAACATCAGATTCCGGAACTGAATGTTAACGGTTCCTTTAATATGACGCATCAATTCAGCGTAAACGTTGGTCTTGATAAGATATTTGATAAAATCACGATACCTAAGAAGTGTATTGTATCTCACAGGAATGGACAAGCGAGAGAAGTGTGTGAATTCCCTGTGGTCACACCTCATCCCATTGAATATTCTAATGGTGAACATGTGGAATTTGAATGTTGCGTCGCCAAGCCAAGCAGACCCATCTGTCGATTCTAAACGGAATTACAATGCAAGCAATGCAAGATGCGCTGATTGTATCCTCGTTTTCCTCTGCGGTTCAAACGAAGCACAGTCAGAGATTACTATTCTTTACATGAAAAGTTTGAATGTTAGAAAACACGCCAAATACGAAAGTTCAACGCTATTCCTACGTGTTGCAGACCAAAAACTTCTCCATATCAATTCAAGAGAAGATGAGCGGTGTGAAATCATCACGGTGAATTTTACAAGACTTGATTCGACGTTAAACAGTGAGGAGGGAATCTCTCCAGAGAGTGTGATTAACCAAACATGTACTAAGGAACCGGTACCAAGCAGCTTTCCATGTTCCCCAAGTAACCAAGGCGGTATAACGGCAGAACACCAAGCTATCCCGATAGCAGTGGCTACAATAGCAGCATTGGGGCTTGGGTGCGTCGCTGGTTCTGGCATTACGAAATGTTATTCCAGGTACAATTTCTCCGATAAAGACCAGTATCTTGTCAGAAGGGATACGGGGAATGGTCCTCAGAGAGGTTCAATGGCAACGGATGACGCTAATGCAGGAGCTGTAGCAATGACCTTCACAGCTCAAACTCCCCGACAGACTGCAGATCCCGGGTCCCCGAGAGGTGGACTTAACCGGCGTCCGACAGACGAAAAAGATTCTTTTCTTAGACAAGGTGCCATGCAGCCGATTTCTGGACCGCTAGGTGGACCACTAAACGTGCCTTCGCAAGGAAAAATGGTGAAACATGACACTGTCGCCCCAAGTGAGCGAAATGCGTGCACGGCCAGTGCTAAGACACCATGGCCAGACAGTACTTATTGTTCAATGGATGATGTCGAAGGCATCCCTTCGGGTGCACATAGCCATAGATCACACAGTATTAACCGGTCACGTCTGTCGTCGGGTCAAGAGAAGACATCGAGAGACGACTTGATGGCTACAAACTCACTAATTCCAGGCTTAGATGCACTCTACGCGAAGCCCGACATGAGCCGGAAGACCAAGAACTTGGCATCTGCGGAGTCAGGTTATGATGGCCCGAGGGTTCCCTTGGATGACTATTTTCAAAGCATTCTTGTTCCGGAGGATAGCCTACATCGATCCACGTGCACTGAGCACCGATCAAGATTACCATGTCTACGACAACAGCCTAGCAAGTCCTACCGATGAATCGACAAGTGGCGGTGAATTATATATGAATACGCTTTGATTTCAACAAGAAGTACGGTTGCAAATGCTGTCATGTTTTCCTTGAGAAAAAAATTCAGAGACAAAATACACCGGCAGTGATTTTTAAACCAAAGAGAAAGCTTGATCATGCCTTACATATAAATATATATATATATATATATTTTTTTTTTTTTTGGGGGGGGGGGGATTCTAAGGTCATTCTAACATACCATCAAGACAATTAGTGATGGCACAGATTAATATAGCAAATTTCACATTCATAGCATTTGCCTGTAGTATTTGCGTTACCTCGTATTAATACTCTATTTTTTAATTACATTTAACTAATCTATTTTTACCAGTCTTTTAGTTTACTAATCTAATTATGTTATACATCGTGATAGAAAAATTCCACCTCTGTATTAAAATGTTGGAAATATCTATCATAAGGGTTACATTATTTATGTCGACCATCTTGACTTTCTTCCTGAATTACTCTACTAAAATATTTTTAAGCCCCTTGTTAATTCTAGTAAATTTAAGGGGAGATTTCTTTTATTGGTTTTAAGATGCAATTTAGTTGAATAGAGAAAGAATATATTGTCAGACGAGGATGCACACCATATGCGAATTGGGTATATTTTAATGCTAATTATAAACCGAAAGTAATTTAGGGTAATATGCACGATTTTAACCATGATTATATTGTTTTGATGGTTCTCGAAACCTCACTCTTTAATGGCAAGCCTTTTGTAGCTTCAGGTTTGAAAGTAACAAATCACATCTGGTTGTAAAGATGACAGGAAATTAACAACCATTAAAACATAGTTTTAAAAAGTTAGGGTAGTAAGTCAAATGAGAGCAACTTTGGACGATAGTTTTTAGTTTCTCCACAGTGCCTTCTTGTGAATCACCGTTTCTCTCAAAGATGAACAAAAACGGGGAAAAGGGATTAGCACTTACACTCACCAACACGATCACGGAAATAGTGTGAAGGGTTCATTTTCTAAACAAGGGCTCATTCTCTTAGGAGGTCATTCCCTTCGTTGCCTTGTGAGTGACACTGTCTATCTTTGCCCTTCATCCATTGGCTATTGCCAGTTCAAGGTTTGGCCATTGTGGTTTAGGAGGACGGACATAGTAGAAGACTTCGTGAAGCCCCTCCTCTTTTACGCGAGTATGTTGTCTCTGCTTTCATCATTCCAAACCTGCCATGATAATCAAACATAGGCTTTTATATCGCTCTTATCACATTACAACCTGAAACGTGGAACAAGAGCTCCATCATTTAGTCATTGTGAATGTTTTGTATGTGAATGGACCTTTATACCACAACTTTGAACAAAAACTTAACATCATTTACTATTAAACAGCATATTAAACAATTCTTCAAAAGTATCGCCATGTCTCGAGATAGCAACGCTGTTGAACGGAATTTATTATGGGTCTTTTTTATTTTGCAATGTTGCATCCAACTGACTTTTACTCGAGATGATACTTTATGGTGTAACCAGCAACAGGGAGATTCAAGGCATGAGGTGAATGGACAGAATGTTTCTCTCAGGTTTAACTTGAAAGAGACATTTGGAAGTCCTCAGTCACTTGTGTGGACAAGGGGAAAGTTAGTATGTGAAAAACTACAGAATCGTACTTTGGAATGTAATACCACCGCATCTCTTGATAATAGTCGGTATACGTTGAGTCAGATCAACGGTACCCAGTTCGAAATGACCATTGCGTTTACTGAGCAAAATGATTCGGGACAGCACGTCGTCAAAATTTACCAGAAGTCACAATCACTATGTACCATTGTTATCCTGAATTTAACCATTGAAGGTACAGCACCTATTTGTTCTACGCTCTTCAATAGACATAGCGGTAAATTACAGATGTCATGCCAGTGGTTGCAGGAGAACGAAGGGGATCGAGCACAACTTATGGCAGGAAATCAGGTGCTATATGAATATGAAACGCTTCAGATGAACTACAGAGGTGATTTTGATTCATCAAATACATTAATTGCATACGTTGCTCTAGAAAACATATTTAACGAAGAGATCATGCCGAGTAGGTGTGCTATATCAAATGACAAAGGGATCACCAACGGAACATGTACATTTCCTACAATACAATCACTTTTAATTGGAAAAGATCAAAATCAAAGTGCTGTTTTTGACCGTTGCAAGGTCAAAGACTCAAAATTCACATCATGTTGGTACGGTACTGGTGGTAATCTACTCCCAATCAATTATTCTAACGAGATTTCTTTGGTAAATATCAATCAAATTTTTCTTGTTGGTGGGAACGAGACAAATCATTTTAAAGACATTGTCAATGAACAAATACAAGAAGATGTTAAATGCAAAGCTTCTGGAGGGGAAAACGGCTCCAACATCATCGTTTATTGTGACAATTTCTCAGTGAATGCTTCATCAAATCAGAAAGACATTGAAACTCCTTCGATCGACGCATTAACTCAAGGTCAGTTAACGACACTTGTGTCATCCCGGTGCCCGTCTACTATAACACATACGACAGTGCTCTATTCAGTAGTGGGATTATCAGCATTGGCGTTGATGTTCAGCATTTGTGGATGTTGCGCAAAATGTCACCAAAACCTTCGCATAAAAAGTCGGTACAATTTAAAAGAAGAGATGAATCACGACATCGACCTGGCTAATACGACAGTAGTCGCTAACGAAGGTGCAGAGTCTGTAAATATGACTGTCCTATCGACACACCCTCTTCAAAGTGAGAGGTTTTCTGAGCCTCCCCAGTCTGTACCCCATCAGCGCCAACTAGACAAGAATGACGGTTACACCAAGAAAGAGGCTTTGTCGTTATGTTCTGACCAGCAAGACAGGCCTCCAACCCTGCCTTCACGGCGTAATTTGGTAGCGTTGGATAAGAAATGTACTGTTCATCGTAACAAACCCTGTGAAAAAGACACTATCGGAAGGCCTACATGTGACACTGTCTATATAGCGAACACCACCGGACAGCACAATGCGGATGCAGTCCTTCCTACAGCATCAAACCCGGACAGTACATATTGTACAGTCGATGATATCCAGGAGAATGTGATGGTTACTAGTATCACACGACTTGCAGATTCAATGTCTGTCCCATGTTCCGTTACAACAGCTAAGGATCACGAAGACTATAACGATTCTTTTAACATGAAGGAACCAGCTCATCCAAAGGCGGACGATTCATTGAATGATAACACTAATGCGGGGCTTATAACAAACATAGGCTCCCTCTACGCTAAACCCGACATGAGCCAAAAGACCAATAGGATGATGCCTCTGGAGTCGGAATATGACGACCCAAGGGTCCCTGGGGAAGAATTCTTTCAAAGCATACTCGCCAAGAAGAATAGCCACGAGTCACACGTCTTGGAGGATGATCACATATACGGTAACAACTCTAACGCTTAAACTTCTGGATCGACTACTGATGGCGATCTGTAAAAGAATGAACAGGGTCACACTTGTCCATGAAATCTTGTATTTAGAACTTTCTGTATCATATTTTTCTCATACTAGTGTTACACTTTTCGGTGTTACACCTATGCACTTTTATCATGTAAAGCACATACATAATGAAATAATGTTATTATTATGAACAGATTTGTTTTTCCCTTCCTTCTGGTTATATTTGTATTGTTCATTATGATCATTATTGTATCAACATATTAATCACAACATGGAGTTGAAAGATGTTATGATTTTAACACGTTCAAGAAATCAATTTAACTCTTTGGCACATTATTGTTTTGTGGATTTGCAACTTTTTTGCATGATGACACATTATTCTGTTTTTGTTTGCAGCTTATGAGGAAGTGATTTATCATTAAACCCCCCCCCCCCATATAAGAGTAGCATTTGCATCTACTTTTATGTATCGTAGATTGGTACTTACACAAATGTATAGGCCATTTGGCATAACAAATAACATTACAATCACTTTTTATGATCTGCGTTACCATTCCCCAAAAGAAACTCTACTTTAATATAAAACGGATTAATGCAAAATTTGTCGTTACTATGTGTTAGTTCTTAAAACAAAATTAATCTTAAATGGATCCGGTAACTTTGTGTCAGAATCTGAAACAATATTCTGGATTTAGATCATGCTGCAATGATAATTATAAACCTTTAGGTCAATCAGGAACCCCCATGACTTTTACAAGCCACTCGTCTGTCTGATTATCAAGATATGTATGATTGGAATTACAAATTTTGAAAACCGTTTACCACACGGTTTTCATAACACTACAGTCTATTGGGGAAACGAGTATGGTAAAACCGGTCACTCAAAGATTTTTTTACTTTTTTGAGGCACTTCTTTGATCATTTTGAAGCGCAATTTTTGTTAGGGATCCAATATTACATCATATTACAGACACTGATAACACGTAGGTCCGTGTATCTCAGATTTAACATTGTTAAACGATCCCTTTAAGAAAGGTAAAACATTAAAAGATTGATTAGTTTTATGGCAAGGTTATAAATTCTGACAAAGACTCAAGCCAATTTCGGTTTTGTGATAAGATATCCTGAGTTTCTTTCACTGCAGAATTAGAGTAAATCAATCAAAGAATTTGCCTCGTTATGTTATTATTCTTTTTCAGCTACATGTGAAGTCCTTACACAAGATAATTTATTGCTTCAAGAGTAGTACAAAGTCTCTGAAAGTATCCACTTCAGACTCCGGAAAGGAAAACAAAATCATACTCTGATTGCAGTCTTCAAGAAACGTGATCTATTCCGTTTGGTTTCCACTATATGATCAAGTGTACTTCATTTTATCACGCAATGCATGATAAAAGGACTGGCTTTCTGCAGTTTCAAGACCAGGGGCATTCATGATTATTCTACCTGAAGATTAAACTGTCCGGTAGAAGCTTCGGGTTATCGGATCTTGTAAGATTCGATAAGAGTTGAATTGGTAGTCATCAAGATTACGTGGAATTTATTTCTTCAAAGTTTCAAATAACATCTCCCATCCTTCAAAATGTTTCTTATGCCTGGTAGCCTCCTCTTGGAAGCATTATCATTCGTTTTCTGTGTACAAGCTCTGATCAACCAATCATTTGCTGAAGATGTGTGTAATTACCAATGGGAAACTGTTCATGCTGTCGAGTATCAAAACATTTCGGTTCTTTTCAATCTTAAGCAACCATTATCCGTAAACGATACATTTAATTGGATCGAGCCGGCATCGACATTTGGTGAGATGAGCTCAAGATCCAAGTTGAAAAACCGATTCAACCAAACGGATTTTGAACTAATTATTAATCATACTGAAGAGAGGGATTCAGGAACTCATATTATTACACTTTTTAATGGTACAACTGTTATCTGTACAGCATTGATACTGGAATTGACTGTGGTTAGTGGAAGTCCAAACTGTACAACACGTTTCCGCAGGGAGAATCAGGCTCTACAGATGACATGTGAATGGTTGCAAGGCTTCAATGGTGATCAGGCACAATTACTGGCGGAAAAACGGGTTTTGTATGAACATGAGGTGACAACGGTGAATTTGCGAAATCAGTATACATTGCCTCATAAATTCAGTGTGTTCTCTGATATCCAAGACGTGATACGTAGCAAGGAAGTGCCAAGCAAGTGTGTAATATCTAATGAAAGGATGAATGTGCGCAAGATGTGCACTTTTCCTCCAATTGAACATCACACCATTCAATACCACCAAGATGACGTTTTAATATTTGATTGTCGCGTTAAGAACGGGAGCATTCCATTTTCATGGTGGGACAACGCTGACACCAGTCTGTCACCAATCAGTGGCGTGAAATCGTACATAATAACAAAAGGCGAGTTCGTAGTTTTTCTTTGTGTGGAAGATGTTTCGCACTCTTTGATGAAACTCCATCGCATGATAACTTTACATTTTCAAGAAAAGCGCTACAACATTTCAGTTTCAGCTGAACATCATGAAATTCCGGGCCAAGGAAACGATTCTACCGACAACTCAATACGTCTAACGATCACTGTTAATGCTTCAGTTGTTGCACTTTCATCTCTTACTTCAACTACAACACAAGATCCTTCTACTTTTTCGATATCTCAAGAAAATGACTCCTCGTCAAATTGTGTCGTGAGTGAAGTGATGAGTACGACTGATATGGACGTTGGCGAGGAAACAAAACAACCCTTAATCTACGTGAGGGTAACATCGGTAATTGCATTGTTGTTCAGCATATTTATCTGCTTTGGAATGTGCTTTAGCAAATGTTACAAACGATTTTTAATCAAGTATCAATATCGAGTCAAAAGAGAGCGGTCACATGGAATTAGCATGAACGCGATTCAATCGGTAGATGATGGAGAGTCAGTTGACACGGCGACCTTATCATCTCATATTTCGGCGAATTTGATAGATCCTGAGCACGGCGGTATCACAGGTCACATTTCTCCTCCACGTAGGCATCGGATATATAATCCAGAACGTAAGGACAGTCTGCCAGAACTCCCTCTACGACGTGGATGTGTATATAAGGATGAGGTCCACATAGCTGATCATCCTGGACAACGAGGAGGTGAAGATGGTGTAAATAAAACGTGTGGGGAAGACACGGGGAGCGGGAACGGGAAAGCAAATGCAAGTGCAAATATTTCCGGGGCTGTTGCGCAAAGTCTCGATAGTACCTACTGTTCTGTAAGTGACGTCAATGACACCAATGACGTTCCTGCAAATGGGAACATTGTACCAGAAGCAGTAAAGGCCGCGACGTGGATCGTCCAAACATCCGGATACCAGGGCACTGCACTTGATGAGGGAACTAGTGCCGAGAAGACACATTTTCCATGCGTTAAGACGAAGATCGAAAATGACAACTTTACAGGACCAACATCAGTTGTAGAAACATTGTACGCCAAACCTGACATGAGCCGGAAGACCAAGAAGCTAGTCGGTGTCCAAAATCAGTCTCTTGAATCAGTCCCTGAATCAGACAAAGGTCTTTCTGATCGGGCAAGAGTCACTTGTTTGGGTGTCGGCCATGTGGAAAAAGAATTGTGCCCAGACATTCTCCTTCCAACTGGAAGTTTAGATGACCCACCTCTCCTTAAAAGTGATCACATTTACGGCAACAGCGCTGCAAATGCCATCGATTCATCTAAAGATGATGACGATCTATACATGAACACATCTGCCCACTCATTTTGTTAAAAGTAAACGTTATAAGATATCAGTTTTTACTATTTTAGTCAACATAATGTATTTGTTTTAGTAGTCTCTTCTTCGCAAATGGATTCTTTATTCTTTATTAAAGATACATAATGGATGCACAACACACTGTTTATGTTATAATTATAACGAGATAAGTAATATGAAGGAAAACAAAGATAATTATAATTAATGTCTTCATTTAGATGCATTTTATGGTCTTCAGCGTCAATGGTGTATGAAGCTAATGATATATTATAACGTGTGAGATATTAAGACATACGATACTATTGCTTATTAAGATTTTATTCATTATATGATTATCATTTAGGAATCTTGGGTACTATTATTCTATCTCGCTGCGTTAATCAGATTGCAAGTTCCTTATTGTTTCACAGATTTGCGTAACATTAATCACACCGTTGGGCATCGGCTAAATAGATAGGAGCTATGAAGGTTATTTTCAACGCTATAATTCATATAACGCTAATTCATTGAATATTCAAATCAAATGGAAGTCTTATTTAAGATATTTCTCTGTAGGGACGTCATCATAAATATTTTTCTTCCGTCGTTGAGAAGACAATTCATTTTCCTCACGAAATAATTTGTTGTGTTTACATAAGATGTAACACTCGAGCAATTATTCACGAGTGCTTGTCAAATTAATCATTGGCTTTTAGTTGCATTTCATGTGTCTTTATTCATTTCAAAGATAAGACGAAATGTTGTAGACGAGGATGCCAAGTTTGTCTTCGTCAATTGTTCAAAACTAAAGAAAACCAGCAAATGACCTTTATGTAGATGCATAAACTCCGCCCATAACAAAACCACCTTCTTTGTTTTTAATTATTGTTGGTCTCAGTTAGTTTCCAAACAAAAGATGGTCATATAATGGAATCACCATAATTACCTGAAGGATGTAAGCACTCTCACAAGCAAATAGTCATTAATTTCACTGGCTCCGCCCTATTATAAACGAGAGTCATTCAAAACCATAGCAGAGCCTCCATTCCCTTCAGCCTATTGCCTTTCTGATCGTATCACGTATGAAGCATCAATGACATTTATATTAAACACTAATCATACCCTTCGTTTCTTTTCGTTTAAATACTTTAGAAAATAAGCAAACATGGTTCATTTTCTTAATTTCCGCACGCCATTTTAGTTCCGAATCTAGTCATCTGAGAACGCTTTTCCAAACTCCATTTATTATAATCGTGAACCTCTTTTGGTATTTGTGCTGAAGACTTGGTGCTAAGGCCAGCGTTTTTATATCGAGCTAAGATTGTGTGGAATCCTCGATCATGCCTCGAAATCGTTTCGCGCTGGAATGGAAAATCTCTCCAGTCATTTTTATTATTTTTCAAGCTGTCTTCCAAAAGACATTTTGTGAGGGTGATTTATTCTGGTGTGGCGACAAGCAAGGATCAGCATTAGAAGCATTCAACGGACGAAATGTTTCTGTGAGATTTGCTCTGAACGATCTGTTGACTGAGAATCAATCATTAGTGTGGGCAAAATGGATAACACTGGATAATCGGCTATTGGACAATATCGACAATACATCTGCTAATCGAGAACGCTATAAGTTGACAAAAGAGTCGGGGACGGATGCTATCGATTTGTTTATTGCATTTACTGAACTAAGTGATACAGGAAAGCACGTCGTTAAAATTAATGATGGAAAACAATCGCTTTGCGCTATTGCAATTTTCAATTTAACCATTGAAGGGACAGCCCTAATCTGTTCAACCCTCTTTGACCGAGAAATTCGAAGAGTACAGATGTCTTTTGAGTGGGTGCAGGTCAACTTAGGGGATCAAGTACAACTTTTGGCAGGAAATCAGGTTGTATATGAGTATGACACTACGGAGATGAATATTGATGGCGATTTTAATTCAACCAACACATTCAGCGTTTACCTTCCTCTTGAAAACGTTCATGATGAACGAGTTGTGCCGAGCATGTGTCTTATTTCTAATAGCAAAAGATCTACCGATAAGACGTGTACATTTATTCCAATACGAAGCCAAACTCTGCGTTCTGTGTTTGAATGTTGCACCACAGAAGAAGCCGACGCTATCAAGGTGTGGTACAGTAATGGTAGCAATTTGCTTCCACTCATTCTTTCCGACAAGTTATCTCTTATCCACGTGGAACACCTTTCTTTCTTCTGCGGTGTACAGAGTGGAAATAACACAGTGTTATTGCATAGCATTGGAAATGTTAATCTTGTAGAAGGTAAACAGTACAACATTTTTCTGTCGGCACTCGGCCGAACTGAAGGAAGTAACAATTCTGATGTGAATTTAAAGTGTGACAACATTTTTTTAGAGGTTACAAACATTAAGAAAAATGTACAACATCCGGATAAAAATCGAGAATTAAGCACGCTGACTACTCACAGTGAATCCATAGAATTTGCTGTGACGTCAACAGCTTCCAACGTGAATAATACCATTGCAAATAAAGTCCCGATCTGGGTTTGGATAGTGTTAGTGCTTTCTATAATATTCTGCATTGCCACTGGCGGTGTCAACTGTTACTACATTGTTTCAAGAAAATATCGACACCACTTTGAAAAAGAGATAAATGATGTGGGGCAAATTGATTCCAGGGTAGCAATTGGTGATACTGGTGCACAGTCTGAAGACATGGGGAACTTACAGTTACAAGAGCTTCAAAGCTGTCGGGATTCTGACCTTCGAGGAGCTACTGTTCTACAGGATTCAATAGGTGAGGGAAGACACAAACAAAACCAAGTCAGAAAGGCTCCCATTTCAAACAAACAGGATGGACCTCCAAACCTACATTTGCAGCGCCAGCATGGAGAGGCTGAGAGCAGTTGTTTTGCTCATCGTCCTACTAATTACACTCCGAATCGGAAAGATCATAAAGGTGCCATCGGACGCACCACCAATGGTTTTGACACAAACCCTGATAAGCATATAAGACATGATCTTGCTAGTGGGCTATACATGGACACTGCGTATTGTTCAGTTGACGATGTCAAAGGCACCTCTAAAGATACCTCGAAGGAACGCCGGCCTTCACATGCATCGTCTTTCCCAAATCCCCATTCATCTTACAATGATCACTTCGATATGGGAGCATCAACAACGTCTCTTTCTTCGTTCAAATCAGGCGGTTCACAAGAAAATGCATCGATGGTGAGCATGGCGAGAGTACTAGGAGTAGACACAGATGTAGATGCATTGTACGCCAAACCGGACATGAGCCGAAAGACCAAACAAATGACCTCTTTGGAGTCAAATTATGACGACCCCAGGCCTCCAGGTAACAACCCTGGTAGCTACCTCGGACGCAAATCCGGCCAAGACACTTCTGTTCTAGAGCATGGCTCAGAACCCCTGGTCCTGAATCATACTGACTTCTTTGGTAACATGATTGCTAATCCCACTGACGAATTGACGGATGGTGGAGAACTTTATATTAACGCACCCGCTCATTCTTTTTCATGAAGAACTCATTGTCCTTTGTAATTTTGTTTGTCTTCTTTAACATCAACTGTCTAGTAAAAATACATGACTTTTAAACATTTTCTCTGTAGAAAGAAAATGACACTTCGAGTAGCTTTTACGTACAGTTTTGCTTAAACTACATATTGAGTATTAAGTTTAACATAAAGACAAACAGTCCAAATGATAGCGAAATAGTTTGAAATTTAAATATAGTTTATGCCTTTGATGTGTTTTCAATGTAAGTGGTAAACGTTGTTACATACTATTTGTCATTTACTCTTAAATGTTTAGCTGAACAAAATCACCCAACCCTGGAGAATTTTTTCTTTAATTGTACAAGGTTTTAACTGTGTACAGAAAATATAAATACAGTAGACAATACAAATGAGAAATATATTTATATCACTGTATTAACTTCATTAAGATATTAATTGCTTCATTATGAACGCTTTAATTCCATTGTTGTATTATGCTTTTCAAGTATAGTATGTGTTTAGACATCTCCCCCTACAAAACACACCCAAATATGTGCGTGTGTGTTTGTGTGAAAATGTGTGTGTGAGCGTGTGTAACAATACTTTGAAATAATATCACTATCTGCACAATATAGTCATATTTTATGATAGCGGTATCCATTATCATGGTTATAAATAATGACTGTCGTAAGTAAACGAGAATAATGTACAAGAATCTCTCAAGCGCTACTTTCCCATCATAGTCATGTATCACAATACAAGCTGCTATTGATCAGGGAGGACAGACGACATGGCCCATATTCATAAAACCTTACTATGCCGGTTGTCAACTTATCACCTATGCTTCACAGAAAGTGTAGTATCCAAGGAGGAGACTGGAATGAACTACTGGGTTAATGTCTACAAGGAAATAACAAATACCTTCAGCGTGTATGTGACAATGGAAAACTTACTGGCTGGAAATGACATGCCCGTCAAATGTTTAGTATTTCATAGCCAGTTGAATGTTAATAAGACATGCAATTTTCGAACAATAATGCAACACACGATTTGGAACGAACAAACTGAACAGTTCTTATTTGAGCGTTGCCTCCCAAGTGAGCTTATATCCCCCACGTGGGGGTACAGTGTTGGTGAAGAAATACTACCTCTCCTATTTACTCAAAAGTACAACTTCTCTATTAAATGTTTATCATATCTGTTTATTTTACGGTGAAGAGGATAATCACTCAAATGTGATATTGCATAGCATGGACAAATTACGGTTATGGGATTACCGGTGTAGTAACATTTCCTTTCTTGTGGAATATAGCAACAGCACACAACAATTACAAGCAGATTCAACGAAAAATCTGCCATGCACAAACCTCACTGTGACCGTCAACGTTACAGCTTTTACAATGATTTCTACTTTGAATTCCACTAGGCCTAGTGCTCCATATACCGACATGCCAACAACTGAAGGAACATATTCAGAGACATATATTACCCTGGGTAAAGCAAAACTTTGGATTTTCATGACTGCAGGAGTAGCATCATCGCTTGGATTGGTCATTGGCATTTGTTTTACAAAATTGTACGGCATATTTCGAAAAAGAAGTAAGACATTTGGTATTCAAAGATGTTTAACGTCTGCAGAAGGTGAGGATAACACAGAATCATTGGAAATGGCGACTATATCGTCCCACTTACCTCGACCAGATGAATCTTCTCTTCCCCACGGGGCTGACTCAAATCAGCTATTAAAAGATGGGTCAGCTAATTATCCACAGGTTGATACCATGCATTTTAGTCGGCGCAGTCCATCAAGTCTGCCTGCCGCTCGGTCATTGGTAAAGAAAGAGGGCAAGAAGACCAAGAAGATATATAACTCTGCAGCATCCAGAAGTGTTACAAAGCAGCATGACCAAGGCGACATAGCTCCTATGGGTGATGACTGGATAAATATGAGGGTAGCAATGAATCAGACAAATCGTGTTGCAGAAAATAATGTAGACTCAGATGTCCTTATTGATGGTCCTATCTATGGTAACAGTGCGAGCATTCTTAATCTTGATTATGAATTCCCTGGTGAAGATGATTTGTATGTGAATTCGTCTGGTAGCCAATATAATAATTAAAGACAGTGCGTGGCTTTATGGATAGATGTTTTAAACTGCTTCTTTCTCTGCAGTGCAAATTAAGATCACTCAAAGATTGTTGTCCTCTCTATTCAAAGTGTTGATCTACGAAAACATCCACATTACGAAAGTTCAATATTGTAAGGACATGTTAAAGACACAAGAACTTTATACAATTCAGGAGAAGATCAACCGTGTAAAGTCATCATGTTGAATGATAAAAGTCTTGATATGATGTCAAATAATCAGATTGGCATCTCTACAAGAGAATGTGTGATCTACCCAAATTGAGTCTATACTCAGGGGACGTAACATGCTTATAATAAGTTATCAATATCTGAAGGAAGCTTTAAGAAAGCGGTATCCATGGAAACGTATCTCATACCAGTACTGGTAGTATCAACAATAGCCCATGGTGGAAGCATTATAGCATTCGTATTTACTTACAGAAGGCCTTAAGTATAGGGATTTGGAAGACAACAGCCATGAAAAAAGTAATAATATTGATGTAGGCAATATGTAATAAAGTAAATGTAGTATCATATGTGCAGTGTTTATAATATATGATAATTGATGTCATGGGATGTTATCTTAGAAAGAAAATAAATTTGATATTCATGTGCATGAAATGAAACGCAACACAACTGTATGCACGGCCCTACGGAAGAACAGTCCTCGAACTGAGGTAGGCCCCCATGCTTATTAAAATAAATGAATTGCTATGCCGTTATTTTAGGTAACCTTGGAAATGTTGATAAATGTGTGTATATAAATGAATACCTAAGTAAATACAAATTACAGATTATGCCTGATTCATTGTGTATGCATTATCATAATTCCGGAGAGAAATGACATACAAGACCCTTCAAGTACACATTCAGCGTAAATAAGGAAGTGTGGGGGGAATCACATGATCAGTTTTAAACGATATATTCGTGACATCGAGGACCCATCGTATTTTTCACTGACTCATTTAAATACTCATTTCCTGTTATCATAGTTTCGATTTGATTCCTTTGAAAAACTGCACTGAGGCTTGGCAGATCTATACCATAAAACATAAGTAATTGAATACTTTCTATACTAAAAAAAAACTTAATGACCAATAACGATTGTTTAAAGACTCTTACCTTGGGATTTTCTGACGGGATGGGGAATTGATAGATGTTTAGATAACATCACCATTGATGAACACATTTTTTTTAACTCAATAAATCATCTGTATTAAGGTAAGGAGGTCATGAAGTAAAATCATTATGCTTGTGACAGAACAAAAACGATGAATGTGAAATCAACCTTTCGGTTTCATGATCAGATATGTTGCGTGTGCCATACAATAAGATACTCAATCAAATAAAAGGAGAGTGATTGTTTCTCACATTGTGAATCGAACTCCGCCTAGTTTGAAAATTAATTATTGTTTATGAATGATAGGCGGGTCGATTGCACAAAACGAGGCGATTTCTACCAGATGCCTTGTTTTGCATTCCTCATTAGTTTGCATCAGTATCGGGCTCATCTTTTGATACTATTCCAGTTTACTGTGTTTTTGTTTTTAATAAAACATCCCTAACGTTTTAACCCTTACAAGCTTTACTATTCCATTTACTCATCATATTTTTCTCTAGAGTTTAACAGAGTTGGCATCTAATACTCTCCATCCATAGATATTTGACGGTGATTTGATTGAGACCTGACATTTGTTCAGGCGAAAGTTATAGGTGAAAGACCAAGATATGGAGTAGGAAAAGGTATCTCCAATGGAATGTACTGTTACTTTCTTTCATTCTAAAAACAATGTATGTCGTATCTAATAAATTGTGTATCCTTTCGTAAGCGTAGCTGTATTAGGAATAGAATTAATAGTACTACTAGTAGTAGTACTATACGTAGTATTAATAGTAGTAGTAGTAGCAGTAGTAGTAGTAGTAGTAGTAGTAGTTATTTTTGTAGTAATAGTATTAATATCGTTTTGATCATTACAAAATATCATTATTTTCATTTTAACTCCAATCACCTGATTACGAGGTCGGCCACTTTTAGATCAGTCTTTGAATCAAATATGTTCAAGAGACGGCTAAATCTCAATAGCTAAGATTACTAAACGAATGAACGTGGTTACTTAGTTTGATATGATCGATTGTGGCGTATACTCCATGTTCATATTTTCCGCAGTGCACTGTTCTATTTCTCGACTTTGAAATTACATAATTTAACCACAGTATAAATGTTCAATCATGTTAAATCACTGTAAATAATGTCTACCTTGCAAAAGTAGTAAGCGAAACCTAAAAAAGTTATACAACGATACATTGATATATGGCTGCAATTGATAGGATAGTAGATGAAGTCGTATATTTTATGATAACAAATGCGAAAGTCTATTTTGAAATAGAAGCATATGTATCCATTTCAAAATTGTACAATAGCCAATATACGATGTGATATTTCAATTCAATGTCTTATCAATCAATTGACACATCAGCGATAATGCGAACAATAAATAGAAACATTAGATTATTGAAACGTTATCAATTTAATTAGTAGGATTATGATAACTTTTCATTCATGAGGATTTTTGTGTGGGTGTAAAGTTTGTTTCAGTGCTTATGTTCTACTATGTTTAACGATGCAAACATTATTATAGTTGTTGGATGAATCGAGCTGTATTTTGAGATAACATGTTGGTTTAAGTGATTTTTAATGTGAGGCTGATCCATCATTAGGTTGTGTCAAACAATTTGATAGCGGTGGATAAAGGTAGAATTTCGTAGCAAAGAAAATAAAGTTTCATACGTCATTGAGATTGCGGTATCTTTATTATTTTTTTAGTGAAAGTGATACAAATCTACTGGATGAAAAAATCAGTGTTTGAAGATAATGAAAGTAACATGTATGATCAAATTTAAATTAAAGAACAATTGAAGATAATTTCTGTTTTTGGTTGTACAGAGCATTGCTATGAATAAATTAATCGATAAAATCGTATCCAAATGATATGTGTCATTCCTTTTTCTTCGTGTCTTTTAATAGTAATTTAAGGATCCCCTATCCCGGATAATGCATATCAAAAATATAATTCAAACATGTTCAGTGTTACAGTATCTGGATGAGTTTCAGAATGTCTGCTTTCAGACTTGATATGCTGCCAAAGATGCAGGCACGTAGCCAGAGTTCGATGTTTGGGGGGGCACCTACATGTAATCGATCGAGGTCAAAAAAGGGGTGTAAAAATGATCCTGGAAATTTTAGGTGGGCACGTGCCCCCTCAGAACTCATCGAAAAAGAAAATAAATAAAGAGAAAAAGAAAAAGAAAATCTGTTGAAAAACGACAGATCAAAATAATTGAATACATTTGAATAGATTTTTATTCTTGATTGAGTTCACGAGGGCGATGATTGATGCATGTAAATCTGTGTTGATTTAGTGTGGAAGGTTTGTGACCCTCATGTGCAAACCAATGAACAAGTTCTCCCTCAATCTCGCCGCAGATGGCGACCATCTGAATCCGCTGCGGGCAGAGTTCCATGCAGGAAGACAAATACATGATACCAGCACCTCGAAACTCAAGATATTATTTCCCATCCATTTCATGTTTTCACAGGATCACACTTGTGCAACGGATATGTTTTCACCAAATAGAATGCAGGCAGTTTTTGGAATGTTTATTTCATTTAATTTTTCATTTCATTTCATTTATTCAACCAGTATAAAAACAATTTACAATGAAAATACAATATACAATATACAATATAATGGTTAGGACCCCTAAGAAGCAGAAATCTGCTTGTAATCGGGGCCCTGCAAACAAACAATAACAAGATAATGCACACAAATTAACAATACAAAGCAAATGACTTAAAATACAAGTACGCACCCGTACATCAACACACACGCACGTTCATAAAGAAGGTTACATAGAAAGAATAGAAGGAAGCGAAAATAGGGCAGAAAGAGATAAAAGTAGAAAAAAGATGGGAAAGAGAAGTACTTACTCAACCATGGATTGAAAAATACTTTTTGTATACATTGATTTAAATCTGGTAATTGTAGAACTGGATCTTAGGTCATAATTCAAGGAATTCCACTCCCGTACCCCAACAAATGATATAGAATTATACAGTGAAGTTGAACGACAGAGTGGGTGATGTAAATTTAGACGTTGACGAGTGGGGTAATTGTAAATAGAAGAATTTGTTTGGAACATATTATTAAAAACAGATGGTAACAGGTTTTTATGAAATTTAAACATAAATATACATGTATTAAGTTTGATCAAATCATATACAGGAATAATTTTCAGTTTAATAAATAATGGTAAACTTGGAGACATATAATGACTATTTGTTATTAATCGAGCTGCACGTTTCTGTAACATATAAATCTTGAACAGTTTTGTTTTGTAAGTATTACCCCAAATGATATTGCAATAATTTAAGTGGGGAAGAAGTGTTGCATTGTAAATATTCATTAATATGTTCCTTGGGAGAAAATTCTTTAGTCTAGATAAAACACCAATACTTCTAGAAATTTTAGAACAAACATAATCAATATGACATTTCCAATCTAGAGTTTCTTCAATATTAGTACCTAAAAAAATAACACTTAGTTCTCGTTCAATAGTAACATTCGCTATTTTAACAGGATTGGTGACATTTGGAACTTTCTTTTTCTTTGTGTGAAAAATTACATATTTTGTTTTTTCATAATTCAAAAATAATTTATTACATATAAACCAATCATTCAATTTTATTAACTCTTCATTTAAAATAGAAACTAAGCGTGCTACATTAGAATGAGAATAATATACAACCGTATCATCAGCAAATAATGAAAACATAAGTAATTTGGATGAAGTGATTATATCATTAATATATATGATAAATAAAAGTGGTCCGAGAACCGATCCTTGCGGAACTCCAGTATTTACATCCATTTAATCAGATTCGACACCATCGACCACCACATATTGTTTTCTGTTATACAAATAATCAGAAAACCACTGATGAGGTATACCGCGTATACCGTAATGGTACAGTTTGTTAAGTAAAATATGGTGGTCGATGGTCTCAAATGCCTTAGAAAGATCCATAAACAATCCATAACAAAACATTCCATTATTGATTTCATGTAGAATATTTTTAGTAAAATTCACAATACTCAGATCAGTGCTATGTTTTTTACGAAATGAGTCCCTTTGAGGAATAAATACTGAACATATTTTAAAACAAATCACATTCGTTTGCAACAGAAATCTGAGATACATGAAACAAAACTGTTAGGAAAACACAATGCAATAAACAGAACTTGGTATTTTGTGATGAAAATAAGGACAGGAAATACATTTACATTTTTAAAGAGCATAACTCTTCTGGCATGTTTCTTGTAGGTTCTTGGACCAAATTCTAGAGCAGTCGTGAAACCACTATTCTTTACACAATAACTTGTTAATGGTTGTATATTTTTATACTGCATATTAAAGTATGTCTACTTTAATGTTGCTTTTAACAAAGTTCTTTTTAACCAAGTACCAATGCGATTTATTACTAATGCCTTACTTTGTGAACGAAGTAATGTCAATTCGTAACCTATAATTTGTTTGACATTAATCGAACCAATGAATACAAGATCAAAAAACATGACATGAAGACTGTCGGACGAAATTAAGAATTGAGGGTGTATAAACTACTTGAGAGGAATAAGTGTTCATAATCCTAGTTCAAATTCGATACGAAGAACTGGTTGATCATCAGTCCATGTTTTACCAACGCACATACTTATACATATATTAGATGCTTTATATTGGGTTTAAACTTGTCGCCCTCAAAGTTATGAGCTGTCAAGGGCTCTGGGTTTGTTTTATTTGCCAGACCATTAAATAACATTTTATTAATAATAATAGTAATAGTAATAATAATAATATGTTAAAATAATAATAATAATCTGGAATTACATAACGCTCAATACAGAATACCGTCTTTTAGCGCTTTGACATATATTATTACCCCGGTCATCGGTTTCATTCACGCGAAATGTGCACCATCTCCTACCGCAAATGCTTTCGTTATCCTATCGGTTCCCCATTTCTCTCTTGGGTATTGAGTTGCAAAATGTAAAATAATGCCTTGGTAAAGGACATTAGTGCGGGGATCAAATCCACGACCTTTGAATTAAAGTCGAGTGATTAACCACTCGACTACGACACTAAAAATGCCTTTGCCTGAAGCGAAGCAAGAAGTTAATTTTCATTAAGACATGCCTTGATTAGAGTTACGAACATACGTGCTTGTATGAAAGAAAGCTGCATGTACCTGTCAATATAAAGTTGACCACTCGTCAAGGCTTTAGGCCTTCACTGTGAATAAAATTATCAGGAATCAATTATATAAAAAAGTTATGATGTACGCATGAATTGGTGTGTACTGTGAAGTTTTGAAAAGACCAACAAATAAAAGAAATTGACTCAATTTTGCAGAAGGTCACATTCACTGCACACAAAAATGGGTATGAAAGACTACACAAAAAAAGTTTGTATCACTATGACACTTGAGCTTTTTCTTGTCATATTTCGTCTCCGAGGGCATTTTGTAGAGCAATCCTTTTTGCAGGAGATATTTCAATCAGGGTATTCTTTCAATAATGATATATAAGTAATGAGAAAGCTCCATACAACACAAATCTTTCATCTTTACTAGGACTCACCCTTATATCCAACAAGAAATAATTAGCAGATATTTCCAGACAAAGCGCATCTCGAATTATCCTATAATAGAAAGTATCATAAAAGATCAATTTACTGGTTCTGTCCATTAAACAAAACATTAGAGGTTGTGTTCGATGCAATATGAAAGTGCACTTCGCTTAGCCTGAACATGAAATATATATATATATATATAATAATAAATTTATATAGCGCAGCTTTTATACAAAATATATTCAGCTGCGCTGGTTAAGAGCTCCTTTTTACTAAATTCTACAAATTAAATAAGATCTCTCAGTTGAACAAATAAGTTTTTTAATTGGATTTAAAAACATTGAGAGATGGAGTGCTTCGTATTTCTATTGGCAAGCTATTCCATAGTTTGGGGGCAGCAATAGCAAAAGCACGGTCCCCAAGAGTTATTTTAGTTTTGCCATGAGGAATCTGAAATAATAATTTATCTGTGGAACTGCGTAGGCTATGACTGTGTGATTGGACTTTGAGTTGGAGTAATTCTGTGATGTAATTAGGGGCTTGACCACTCAATGATTTATAGACAATTAACAATATTTTGAATGAGATTCTTTGACGGACTGGCAACCAGTGGAGTTCTCTCAGAAGAGGTGTGGTTGAAGTGAATTTCGACCGACGATAGACAAGTCTTGCACATGCATTTTGGACTCTTTGTAACTTAGCTATCAGAGAATCAGGCATTCCAAACAGCAACCCGTTACAATAATCAAGCTTACTTGTGATAAGAGCATGTACAACCAATTTCATACTTTCTTGATCAAAATATTTGCGGATACGTCTGAGATTGTACAGAAGATAGTATGTTGATTTGCATATATTTTTAACATGTGTTTCCATGGTTAAATTAGTATCAAAGTATACTCCTAAATTCCTTGCTGTAACAGAGGGTATCACATTGGAGGATCCAACTCTTACACCGTCAATGCTTGTTTTTGAGATTTGTTGTGGAGTTCCTATAACCAAAAATTCACTCTTACTATCGTTTAGCTTAAGATTATTGTTAAGCATCCATCTATGAATAAAATTAACACATTTTTCCAACATTGAAACACTTGCATCTTGAGTACTAGTGGATGGTATAAAGGATAAAAATAATTGTGTGTCGTCTGCATAACAGTGACAGGAGACTTCAGGAAAATTATCCTGAGTGCTCTTGATTAGATTACTCGTGTATTACATAAAAAGCAAAGGGCCGAGCCGAGAGCCCTGTGGCACACCAAAGGGCACCTGGAAAGAGTCAGAGACAATGCCATCAATTTTAACTTTTTGATGTCGATCAGACAAGTATGACTCGATCCAGCCGAGAGCAACACCGTCGATACCGCAACATATCTTCAACATATCTAGTAATCTGGAATGTTCAATAGTGTCAAAGGCACTACTCAAGTCAAGTAATAACAGGAGAGTGACTTTCTGTCTGTCCATTGCAATCAGAATATCACTCTTGATCCTGAGTAGTGCCGTTTCTGTACTATGAAACTGTCTATATGCAGACTGATTGGATGGAAGGAGTGAATTACTGTTAAGAAACTGTAAAATCTGTTGTGTGGCTGCACCTTCTACCAATTTAGAAATGTATTGTAGGTTACTTATGGGTCTAAGATTACCAAATTCAACATCAAGCCCTGGTTTTTTCAACAATGGTGAAACAAGTGCGACTTTCCATTCTTTAGGAAAGTGGCCCGTAGACAAGGAGACATTGATCATGGATGTGAACACAGGTAGTATAACATCAATATATTGCAAGATAATCTTTGTTGGAATCGGATCAGCAGAGCAAGACTTCTTGCTGAGCTTCATCACAAGTTTCCCTACTTCCTGTTCAGATAAAAGTTTAAACTTATCAAGCTTGATACCATCAGGTACTGGAATAAGACTTGATGAATCAGTATCAATTCTATCCATCAAACCTATGCTAGTTTGAATGTCACTGTGAATGTTTAGAACCTTGTCATGAAAGAATTTTCCTAAGTCATTCACAAAAATCTTTTTATCAATATTACATGGCATCACTGGTTGTTTGTTTGAAACATTAAGCAGAGATTTTATGACAGTGAACAAGCCCTTTGAGTCATCTTTGTTATGTGTTACTAAATCCTTATGAAAGAGGGAGAAATTAATTAGTTTCCATACTCAAGAAAGGTGATAACAAGTTTTCGTTTATAACAACTTTACCTTGGAGGTTGCATTGTTTGTTTAGGTACGTGACCTGTAATAGCAGGACACCACTTCATCTTTCTTTTTTCTTTTCTTTTTTCCTTTCCTTTTTACTTTCAAATGTGAAAACAAATATTTCACTAATCATATTTCGTCTATTTTATTTTTGATTACCTATAAAAAGTGTACATTATTTTCGAAACTGGTTTAGGTATTATAATTTCCATTTGCATTACCATTCACGGAATTACTACTTGAGATGAGGAGATATAATAAAGAGACGAAACTATTCCCTGATTGCAACAGGCCCCGCCCTTTTTGACAGGTAAAATTTATTTGCAGCAATAATGTTTCCTGAACGGTTTACACCGGCTGTTAAGGTATTTTTAAGCCTTTTTATTTTACAAGCACATTTGCATCAGGCATTTTCAATTAATAATTTCTTTTGTAAAAATGAACAGGAAGAATCTGTGATCGCAATCAGCGGGTCAACCATCCATGTCAACTTCACTGGGCTCAAGCTTCAAGCACGCCAATACCTTGTTTGGAATTTTCCAGACTCAGAATTTCAACTTCCGTTTAATATGTCTATCTTGAACATCATGCCTTTACAATCTGGACGATATAAAATCACTCATTACCAACAAGGGGTAAATATATATGAAATGTCAATTATGCTTACTGACGAGAATGATACTGGGACGCACATTGTGTCTTTGTATGAACGTGGACGACAATTTTGTTTATTTTTCCAATTGAATTTGAAAATCAAAAAGATAAAGCCTATTTGCGAAACATTCTTCGACAAGAAACATGGACAATTACAGATGTCGTGTCAATGGTTGCAGGTGAATGATGGGGACCGAGCAAGACTTGTCGCAGGGGATCAGGAGTTGTATGAACATGAAACTTCTCAGATGAATTTTGATGGTCAATATAATATAACCAACAAATATAGCATATTTCTTCGTCCTGAAAAGCTGAAAGATGCAATCAGCGTGCCAACCATGTGTGAAGTTCTTAATGGTAGAACAAACAGGAGCCACGCCTGCCAATTTCTACCAACACCTGGCGATTTGATTGAGATCAATTTAACTAAATCTGAGAATGCAACATTAACATGCTGTAATACATCATGGTTCAATGTTGATGGCAGCACCCTAAAGAGGTTTTATTTTACTGAAAACATTTCTGCAAGTTTTCTCATTTTTCTCTGCGGTGAAGAGGGAGATGACTCAAATATGCTTGTAATAAGAGGCATTGGATATCTGAATTTTGACATGCAGGAAAATCTTAATATTTTGTCAGTTTTAATGAATGCATCTAAAGACCCTAATGCTTCCAACTATTCTAGCGACAATTCTCAATGTCAAATACTTACCGTTTACATGGATAATACTTCAAAAGGGCGTTCTCTATCCACTACCATTTCACTTTCTACTCAGGGGACGGAAAATGCTTCTAATAAGTCATCAATATCTGAAGGAAACTATAGGGGAACGGTATCAATGGAAACGTATCTCTTAGCAGTACTGGTAGTATCAACGATAGCCCATGGTGTCAGCATTATAGCATTCGTGTTTTCTTACAGAAGGGCTTAAGTGTACGGATTGGGTAGACACCAGGCATGAAAGAAGGTGACAAGATATATAACGATCATACCTAAAGGAAGAAACATTATTATTGAGACCCGTCCTCCACAGTGACGGAATGCGTCTACAATGTGATCCCGAAATGCACATGAATTGATGTATCTATAGATGTGAATAAATGCACACTTCAATAGGTTAGAATACACATTTGTTAGTAACATGTAAGAAAATATGTAACGTTTATGATGCATTCATGTGTTTGGCTGGTTACCTGACTAGGAAATTAACCCTATTTAACTTAATCTATTATATAAAATGGTTTAAATCGATGATCATATCTCAATAGCTAAGATTGCTATGAATTATTTATTAATGAAAATGAATCTATTATATACTCTTTTATTTGTAGTCATGATGATACGTGTTTGTATGAAAGAAAGCTGCATGTACCTGTCACTATAAAGTTGACCAATCGTCAAGGCTTTAGGCCTACACTGTGAATGAAAATATCTGGAATCAATTATACAAAAAGTTATGATGTACACATGAATTGGTGTGTACTGTGAAGTTGTGAAACGACCAACAAATGTAAGAAATTGACTCAATTTTGCAAAAGGTCACATTCACTGCACACGGAAATGGGTATATAGGACTACACGACAAAAAGTTTCTATCACTATGACACTTGAGCTTTTTCTTGTTATATTTCGTCTATGAGGGCATTTTGTAAAGCAATTCTTTTTGCAGGAGATATTTCATTTAGGTTATTCTTTCAATAATTATATACAAGTAAAGAGAAAGCTCCACAGAAAATATTTCATCTTTACTAGGACTCACCCTTATATCCAACAAGAAATAATTAGCAGATATTTCCAGACAAAGCATCTCGAATTATCCTATTTAGAAAGTATCACAACAGATCAGTTTAATGATTTTGTCCATTAAAAAATACATTATAGGTTATGTTCGAATCAATATGAAAGTGCACTTCGCTTAGCCTGAACATGAAAGAGCGAGAAATTAATCAGTTTCCATACTCAAGAAAGGTGATAACAAGTTTTCGTTTATAACAACTTTACCTAGGAGGTTGCATAGTTTATCTAGGTACGTGACCTGTAATGGTAGGACACCACTTCATCTTTTTCTGTTTTTTGTTTTCCCTTTCCTTTTTACTTTCGAATATGAAAACAAATCTTTCATTAATCATATTTCGTTTATCTTAATTTTGGTTTAGGCATTATTATTTCCATTTGCATTACCATTCAGGGAATCACCTCTTGAGATGAGGAGATATAATAAAGAGACACAACTATTCCCTGATGCCAATAGGCCCCGCCCTTTTTGACAGGTAACATTTATTTGCAGCAATAAGATGATTAACGGGATCACGTGATCCATTAATAATAACAGCCTATCTTCCCGTTTGAGAATTGTTGTACTCAATCATAAATCTTCGACGTCCATTTCTAAGTAAGGTGGTCTGAGACTATACAACGGCAAAATGTTACCTGAACGGCTTACACCGGCTGTTAAGGTATTGTTAAGCCTTTTTATTTTACAAGCACTTTTGCATCAGGCATTTTCAAGTAGAATATTGTTCTGTAGCAAAGAACAAGAAGAATCTGTGGTCGCAATCAACGGGCAAACCATCCATGTCAACTTCACCGTGTACAATCAACAAGCATACCAATACCTTGTTTGGAATATACCAGACTCAGATTTCCAATTTCCATTTAATATGTATATCGGGAACAAAACGTCTTTGCAATCTGGACGTTATAGTTTGACTTACTACCAACAAGGGGGAAATATAATATATGAAATGTCGATTATGTTTGTTGACGAAAATGATACTGGGACGCACACGGTGACTTTGAATGAAAGTGGACGACACCTTTGTTTCATTTTCCAATTGAATTTAATAATCAAAGAGATGAGGCCTATTTGCGAAACGTTCTTCGACATGAAACATTGGAAATTTCAGATGTCGTGCCAATGGTTGCAGGTGAACGATGGGTACCGAGCAAGACTTGTCGCAGGGGATCAGGTGTTGTATGAGCATAAAACTTCTCAGATGAATTTGGATGGTCACTATAATAATATAACCAACACATATAGCATAATCCTTCGTCCTGAAAAGCTGAATGATGCAATCAGTGTGCCAACCATGTGTGAAGTTCTTAATGGTAGAACGAACAGGAGCAACCTATGCAGATTTCGTACATCATCTGGCGATTTGGTTCAGAGCAATTTAACTAAATCCACGAATGCAACATTTAAATGCTGTAATACATCGTGGTTCATTGTTGATGGCAGCACCCTAAAGAGGATTAGTTCTACTGAGAACATTACTGCAAGTTTTCCTATTTTTCTCTGCGTTGAAGAGAGAGATGACTCAAATATGCTTCTAATAAGAAACATTGGATATCTGAATGTTGACATACAGGAAAATCTTAATTTTATTTCAGTTTTAACGAATACATCTGGAGATCCGAATGCTTCCAACTATTCAAGCGACGGTTCTCAATGTCAAATACTGACCCTTTACATGGATAATATTTCAAAAGGGATTTCTCTATCTTCTACCGTTACACTTTCTACTCAGGGGACGGAAAATGCTTCTAATAAGGTATCAATGTTTGAAGAAAGCTATAAAACGGTATCCATGGAGCCGTATCTATTAGCAGTACTGGTAGTATCAACGATAGCCCATAGTGTAAGCATCGTAGCATTCGTGTTTTCTTACAGAAGGGCTTAAGTGTACGAATTGGGTAGACACCAGGCTTGAAAGAAGGTGACAAGATATTTAACGATCATAACTTAATGTAGAGACATAATTACTGAGACCCTACCTCCACAGTGACGGAATGCGTCTACAATGTGATCCCGAACTGTACATGAATTAATGTATCGATAGATGTGAATAAATGCACACTTCAATAGGTTAGGATACACATTTGTTTGTAACAGGTACGGAAATACGTAACGTTTATGATACTTTAATGTGTTTGGTCGGTTACCTGACCAGGAATATGGCCACATTTAACTCAATCTTTTACATAAAATGGTTTAAACCGATGCTCAAATCTCAATAGCTAAGATTGCTATCAATTTTATTAATGAAGTTGAATCCATTATATAATATTTTATTGTAATCGTAAACCAGACTAGATAAATAGAAAAACAATTAAAGCAGATTATGACGGAGGGAGTTTGAGAATGTTATATTTACCATCAATTATTATAGTACTCTGGATCACATGGGGGATGAAATTGTTAAATATAGAAGAAAAAAAGGAACTGGAAATGTTTTATAGAATTTTATATGATCAAATTAAGTTATGATTTATTATGGATTTGTAATTTAACAAGTAAAGAGCAATATATGCAAATAAACAGCTCCTTTATAAAAGATATGTTAGTAGTGTGTAGTGATGTAACTGCTATTGAGAACCAAAATGATCGTTTTATTCATAATCAAATTATTTGGAATAATTTATGTAAATTCACAGTGTAAAATAATGTACACTAATTTTAGATAACTGTAGATAACGACTACCTTGAAATTAAAGCACGGGAGACCTGTACAAATTATACAATGATACCTTGATATTATGGTTGCACTTTATAAGCATATTAGATGATGTCGTATAATTTGATTATATCAAATGCGTAAACATATTTTGAAATAGAAACAAATTTATTCATTACATAATGTCATGTAGTCGTTACAAAATAATCGTCTTATCAATTGATGAAGCATATTTCAATTATCGAAAGACTTTTAAGACAATACAAACCTATAAACTTTGTAAGCATGGCCTTCGACCTAATAGATATGCCTGTTATTCGGTTTCGTACATGTTTTTTTGTCCTTGGGAAGATTATCTACGAGAGTGCTCTATCAGATATGAAACAACTGAGTAGAATTAGATTCTTCCTTCAAACAAAGCTTAATACCCTATAATGAGACGAACACCTGGAGACGTAGCCACGCCCACTTGTGTGGATATGAATATGCATAAACGGTCTTCAAAGTGTGGGCGTGGCGCACAGATTACAAATAAAGTGAATTTCAGAGGAATGAACATTTACGGTTGGCAAAACGTAATTATTATTAGAGGTATGGATCGGTGAAGTAATTTTCTATAATATATATCATAACCATGTGTAACGGATAACAATAGATACATCAGCGATAATGCTAATAATTGGAAACGGTATAATAATTGACACATTATAGACTTGATGACGAGGATCATAATTGTTTGGCATTGGTTAGAAAAAAAAATTAAAGTTTGTTTAATAAATGGAAGACTATGTCTAGTGTTAACTTTGTTTTATACAGATGGCGTATAATGGAAAATTACCAATTTGATATATGTAAAGAAACAGAAACTACTTTTCATGTCTTGTTAAAAATGTAACAAGGTTAGAGTTTTTTGGAAAGTATTTGAAAACTTATATTATAATTACTTTCATGAACAAATAAATATTAATGAAAAAGCATAAGTTACAGGTTAATTTATTGAAAAAGGGGAAAACTTTGTGATAAACTTCATGTTAATGTTAGGACAATAAACAATATACATAATGTATATCCAACTTCGGTTTGATGGTGAAGAGTACAATAGTAAAAGTCATTTGTATTAATGTTCATTAATTTCAAATTAAAACTACGATATTATATAGCAATTAAACTAAGTTTTTTATTAAAGAAACTCAAAGAAATGTTTCAAGAAATGTTAAGGTTATAACTATTTATTCCAAAACTTTTATCTTTTTTTTTGGTTATTTTACAATGTAAATTGATGTAGATATAAATGAGATGTGAAATATGTGAAATAAAACACCTCGGTAAGAGGACAAAAGAGAAAAAAACAAAAAAAGTGTTAACTATGTTTGACGATGAATAATGGATGAAATGATGTAATCAATGTCAAATTTGAGCTGGGTTTTGATATGACATGTTGGTTTAATAAGTGATTTTTGATTTGAGACTGATTCCATCATTTGGTTGTGTCTAACAATGTGATAATGGTGGATTCAGGTAGGGTCTCGTAGCAAGGCAAAGGACAATTATATACGTCATTGAGATTGCTGAATCAATATACATAATGTGTGAAAGAAATACGGACCTACTTTTGGAGTATATAAAAACGGATACTGAAAAATGACATGTATGACAACATTTGATAAGAACTTATGAGGATGATTGTATTTTTCTGGATTCGGTTGTATTGAGTCTTGCTATGAATAATAAATACTTAAAAAACGTTTCTAAATGATATGTGTCTTTCATTTTTCCTCGTGTCTTTTAATAATAATTTAAGGATCCTCTATCCCGGATAGTGCACATCAAAAATATAATTCAAACAAGTTCGATGTCATATCTAGATGAGCTTCAAAATGTCTGTTTTAAGATTTGATGCGCTGCTTCAGATGTAAAGTTCGTTTGGTACCCATTCGATTGACCCGTTCACACATATATTCGAATGAAACAAGTTGATAGGATGCCTCAAATATCGTTATTACTGATACCAAATTTTAGTATGAAGGAACAACCAAAGAGTTAACCGTGCAGTCGGATTAATACAAATAAAATAACGTTTAGGAATGATATAGGAAGGCCATGGTTTATTACTCGGGTCTTGAGGGTAAAAAAAACATAAATTTGTATACACCTGTGATCTGTATTTATTCCGAATGCCAAGTCACCAACGCAATAAGAAAAGTATATAACTGATAAATGAGATAGCACATTTCAATATATAAAATATGGAAATAGAAAAATAAGTAATGTAGAAGAAAAAACCGTAGCAGTAGATAAGGACGAAATTTAGAAGGGAGAATTTAAAACACAATTGAATAAGGAAATTTGTATACAAAATAATGCATTGGTACCAATACCCAGAGTCACCCGGTTAAAAAGCGTAGTCAAAATGCGTTGTCACCTGAGCAATTTAGTTAGCATAGCAAAAAGTAATTTGTTTATATACATTTTAAAAAAACAGAACATGCATCATTAATTAACAATTAAGATAAGCATTGAATAAAAAAGGACTGGGAGGGCAAACAAATGATATAAGTTGTAAGGATTAAAAAGAAAAACTTGAATTTCACGTTTAAAGATATTTAACGTTGGTGCTCCCTAAACCTCCGGATCCAAACCATTCAAAAAAGAGGGACAGGTATAAATGGTTGTTTTTTGGAGGGCAAAAACAGTCCGGATGACTACCAAAAATCTCTCTTTTTCTCTAGTCTCGTATTTCTTATGTGTATTATTATACTAAACACAAGCATATCTTGACTTTAGTGTTGCTTTTAAAACTATGTTCTTTTTAACCAAGTGCCAATGCGATTTAATACCAACTGTTTACTTTGTGAACGAAGTAATGTCAATTCTTCGAACTGCAATATATTTTACAATAATCCAACTGATACATAAAATATTAATAATACAAAATGCCATGAAGGCTATCGGCCAAAATTAAAAATTGATGGCGTATAACTACTCGAGAGAAATAAGTGTCCAGAATCTTGGTGTACATGCGAAACGAAGAACTGGTTAATCTTCAGTTCATTCTATTTTACCAAGGATTCCAAGGAACATACTGATACATGTATTAGATGTTTTTGATTGGGTTTAAATTTGTCGCCCTCAAAATTATGAGCTATCAAGGGAACTTTGTGTTGATTAGGGCTCTGGGTGTTTGCTTTGCCAGACCACCAGATAACATTAATTATTTTCACAATAGCCTTATGTTTAAGGTAGTGTATCCCTTTTTTTAGCCAACATCAAAATAAGTATAACTTTGCAGGAATTATGAATATATCACGTATGTCCGAAATCTGTAAAATTTAAACGCTAGCAGTGTCCTAGAATTCAAATTATTCAAGGAAACCCGTTCACCTTCTAGATTTCACTGTCAGACACTTTTGGGTGGTTGACCGATTTTCTTTTCTTCTTCTTTTCTTTGTAATAACAAACATACAATGAGCTGTAAAGGGTACATGAGCTACAATGTCTACATTAATAACCCAATTCTAGTAGTGGCCAAAATTAAACTGATTGAATCTTTGCGCAGCACAAAACGTATGACCATTCGGTACAAGGGTCTGAAAATCAGACTACTTTAAACGACCGCGATTGTTAAATTTGCTCCTACAACTAACGGTCGTTATTTTCCCACAAAAAGAAATGTTCAAACCCTTTTGTATTGAGGGAAGTTCTAAATTAGTATTATCTTTTAAATGCCGTTGGTAATTAACCTTTTCATTTTGTTGGCCTGCAAATCGGACATTGTACCTTTAAAATGCTTTTGCCTTAAGTGAAGCAAGAAGTTGATTTTCATCAAGACATGCCTTGGATTAGAGTCAGGATAATATGCGTTTGCATGATAGAAAGCGGCATGTCCCAGTAAATATAAAGTTGACTCTTCGTCAAGGCTTTAGGCCTACACTGTGAATGAAAGTGTCTGGAATTAATTATGAAAGCTTCATGATGTACACATGAATTTGTGTGTACTGTGAAATGATTAGCAGATATTTCCAGACAAAGCATCTCGAATTATCCCAATAAGAAAGTATCATAAAAGATCAGTTTATTGGTTTTGTCCATTAAAAAAGCCATTAAAGGTTGTGTTCGATTCAATATGAAAGCGCTCTTCGCTTAGCCTTAACATGAAAGAGGGAGAAATTAATTAGTTTCCATACTCAAGAAAGGTGATATCAATATTTCGTTTATAATCACTTTACATAGAAGGTTGCATAGTATGTTTAGGCACTTGACTTGTAATGGCAGGACACCACTTCATCTTTTCTGTTTTTGTACTTTCAAATATGAAAACAAATCTTTCATTAATCAGCTTTCCTTTATTTTAATTTTTATTACCAATAAAATATTGTACATTATTACCAATACTGGTTAAGGTATTATTATTTCGAATAACATTACCATTTAGCGAATCACTAAACTTGAGGTGATAGATATGGTAACGAGAAAACAATATTCCCTTATTTCAACAGGTTCCGCCCTTTTGACAGGTTACATTTAAGTGCAGCGATAAGATGACTAATAGCATCACGAGATCAATCAATAATATCAGAGTATCTTCCCGTTTGAGAATTGTTGTACTCAATCATAAATTTTTGACGTCCATTTCCAAGTAAGGTGGTTTGAGAGTATACAACGGCAACATGTTTCTTGAACGCTTTACACCGGCTGTTAAGGTATTTTTAAGCCTTTTTATTTTACAAGCACATTTACACCAGGTATTTTCAAGTAAAACATTGTTCTGTAACATCGAACAGGAAGAATCTGTGATCGCAATCAGCGGGTCAACCATCCATGTCAACTTCACTGGGCACAAGCAACAACTAGTAGGCCAATACCTTGTGTGGAATATTCCAGACTCAGAATTTCAACTCCCGTTCAATATGTCCATCGTGAACAACATGCCTTTACAATCTGGACGTTATAGTATGACTTACTACCAACAAGGGAGAAATATATATGAAATGTCGATTATGCTTACTGACGAAAATGATACTGGGACGCACACCGTGTCTTTATATGAGCGTGGACGGCAACTTTGTTTCATTTTTCAATTGAATTTAATAATCAAAGAGATAAAGCCTATTTGCGAAACATTCTTCGACAAGAAACATTGGAAATTGCAGATGTCGTGCCAATGGTTGCAGGTGAACGATGGGGACCGAGCAAGATTTGTCGCAGGGGATCAGGTGTTGTATGAACATGAAACTTCTGGGATGAATTTGGACGGTCAATATAATATAACCAACAATCATAATACAAGGGGAATAATAAACAAAACTCGATATGATGAATCTTGCAATGATGGATAATAATTATTGTCACACATTATTTTTGTTTAGGCGTTACATTAATATATGGCTGTACTTGATAGGATAGAAGATAGAGTCGAATATTTAATTATATCAAATGTGTGAATCCATTCGTAACTAGTAGAATATTCATCCATTTAAACATTGTATAACAGTCAATATAATATGCAGTGATATATAAATGAATTGTCTTATCGATTGAGGAACTATATTCCAAAATAATCAAAAGACTTGTGAGACAATACAAATTGTTAGCTTTGTTGACATGGCCTTGGATATGATTTATTTGCTTGTTATTCAGTTTAGGTTTTTTTTCTTTTGAAGAAGGATTATCTACGAATTTTAAGTGCTCTATCAAATTTGAAACAGCTTAGCGGAATTAGTTTTTTCCTTCAAACTAAACTTATCTTAAAGGAGACTTAGCCACACCTACTTGTACGAATACTGAATATGCATGAACGGTCTTCAAAGTATGGGCGTGTCACACAGACTACAGATTCAATATCAAATAAAATGGTACTTTAACGATTACTATCACGAATTAGAGGTACAGAATGGGAAGTGGGAATCTATAAATACAATATGAATAAAGCTATGATAATGCGAACCGTTTTACTGGTCCCGTGCCTCTGAAACAATTTAAATCCTGTACATGATTCTATTACAACTTGCATTTTACCTTCTACACTAACACATGAAGATACAATATGTGTACAGTATAATTTGTATAGCACATATTATTTTGTACAGATGTCTTGCCCAACATTCTGTATTCTTTGCTTGACCTCTTTCTTTGTTACAATTTTTTCTCTCTTTCTCTCTATATAGGTTTGTTATATAGACTATGATATGCAATTTGTATTGCTTTGGCGACTTTATCACTAGCCTCGAGTTCGAAAGTTTGCCTCTTTCATCTATTGTAAATAAAATATTCACGTTATGTTCATTTGATATAAGAAGAAAATAGATATATATTAAATCGTGATTTTTTAGTATTGACTGGTGTGTGGTATCATAATTGAGAAGTTATAAAGATCATTACTGGGATTGTGATGATAAAGATGATCGTAGGCATTTGTGAAAATTGATTATTTGTAAGAAACTGTGCGTAAACATGTTTACCTAAGTATGTAATTCCTTCTCAAAAAATGGCGATGGATAAATTGATGTATAAGATGGTAGCGAGAGTAGCTGTACAAGTTGAGTTGGGTTTTGATATAACATGTTGTTTAATGTGAATTATTTACTCCTATTGCTACTTGAACATTATCATCATTGTCATGATTGTCACCATCTTTTAATGAGAGGCTTGTGTCCAATGGTGGAAGGTTAATGGACAATGTCATAGCAGCAGATTTACCTAACAATTTCAAACTTCTATCACCATATAGTTATAAGTTTAAGTTCTGTTTCGATTGTATTGAGCTTTGCTATGATGAATAAATCGATAACAACAATTGTAACCAAATGACGTGTCTTTCCAGGTTTTGTTGTTGTGTGTGTGTCTTTAGTAATGTCCCCTATTCTGATTAATACATGAAATTCAAACAATTTCGATTTTATAATGGACAATTTTTTAAATGTACACGTAAACCACTACTAGTTTGTATACAACAATAAACATCGGCTAGTGCCCTGAACATGAACATGTTAAATTAATTAATTACTGATGACCATAGCATTTTCGATTTCCAATGTAGCGACAACTATTAATCGATCATACAATAATAGGGATTATTAAAATGAAGCTATTTTATCCTCCACCACTTCCACACACACACACACGCACATACGCATTCTTGGGGGTAAATACATGCTAAACATATTTCAATATATTATACCTCAGGCCAGCTCACCAACAAATGTTTATCTTATCAAGTTCCTTCATGTCACGAAGACAGTGTTCATTTAAGTGTGCTACTTCCTCATCATCCGCTACATGTTTTTCAAGTGGATATCCATGAAAAGGAAAATAAACATTCTAGCTCCTAACATTTGCCTGACTTTAATACCTAATCAGAGCGAAGGAGGTTCTTCGAGGATCCGAATAACTTACTAGCAACAAACAAATGGATTTGTATACAACATTGCTATAAATACTCGAGTTCTATTATAAATTTATTGGTGCCAATGTTTTGAAAAGGCTGAATTCAAAGCTCAAACGTTTTCTAAGATTAAATTAATCATCCGCTCATAGCAAAACAAAAAGAAAAAGGAAACCTGTTAAAAGGAGGAGATCAACATTTAAAAAATAAATCGAACATTTTGTTTATTGATTATGTTTACAAAGGTTTGTAAAGGAGGCCTGCGACTCTGAGTTTGTGCTGACTAATGAAAACTGTCTCAATCCAATTTCAACGCAGGTGGCGTGCATCTCGAAACCCGCGATGTTATTTCTCATCCATCGCATATGTTTGCACATGATCTAATTAGCCATTGTACACTTTTTGTACAAATGTTTAAAGTTTGAAGTTTGAAGTTTTAATTATTCCACATTTTACATAGAAAACAGTTTATATTCTTTCTTTTTTGTATACAGGCGTATATTATTATAAGAGTAGATTTCACACAAGAAAGAAAAAAGAAAAAAAATAAAGATTTCAAATCAAATATAATGTACGGAAAATAAGTACGAAATTTCGAAATATGTATATATAACAGGCTAGGTAGAACAATATATGAGTCCCTCTAATGACTTAATACCGAGTATAATTCCAACAAATTAGTTGTGTTTCAACATAAATCAGAGAAACGTACATGAGATGAAATACAAAATAACTGTTTAGGAAAAAAATGCATTATGAGAACTTGTTATTTTGTGGTAAAAATGAGAAAAGGAATTACTTTTACATTGTATTAAGGAGGAATACTATTCTGGGATGATTTGTTTCTGGATGACAATCGTGGAAGAGCAATCGTTGATAGAGCAATCGTGGAACCACAAGGATGTGGTACTTAGCTTCACTATGACACATACGGGTATTACAGTTTGATGTCACCTTCGCTTCCATAATAAGGACAATATAAACATTCAAGGAAACCATCTATCTCATCTGTGCCTGATTTTTTTCCGGATAGGCTTGCTCCCATTCAACCAATTATAATAAGATGAGATACACCTTGTTTGAGTTGAAGGCGGCTGTATTGAATAAAACCACTTGTGTCGCTGACAACGCTCCGCCCTTGAATACACTAATCGATTTGATTCGCCCATTTCTTCATCTGGTTTTGTTACAGAGCGTCGTTCCCGCCAATTCTTTTCCCGCCCTTCATCATTCTATCAATCATTTACAGTACTCTACTTCTTTGTCTCAATTTTCTTTTTGGTTTTGAATATGATCGAGAGTAAGTGGAGCAAGAATTTTCTAAGTTTCTCTCTCTAGATATTACTGAACTTCCTCAATTATATTATTGTGATTGCGGTGACTTGCACGACACGTACTTCATACTGCGTAGACCGGTGCGTGTGGGGCATATTAAACCTGCTAATATTGTTATTCCAATAACGACTTCGATATCGACAGTATTGGCTGTGGACTCTTCCAAAATGTCTCCAAATAATCTTTATTTCGCCAGGAGAATGATTTTGTCGTTTCTTATTTTGCCTATTATTTTCCACGTCACGTTGTCATATGACGAAACATTTTGGTGTGGCAACGTGCAAGAAAAAGTGATGGACGTTTGGAACGGACAGAATATTTCAATAAGATTTGTTTTGGAACATCCATTACTTCATGTTCAAACGTTGGTGTGGAGAAAGGGAGAATCAATATGGGTAAAACCACACGATCAAACTTTAGAATACGACGGTTACGGAGACCTTGAAGTTGATCGTTGCAGATTGACTGAAGTCAGTAACGTTACTTTTGATATGTTTATTGGATACACGGAGCAGAATGATTCAGGACATCATGTTGTCACAATTGACGAAGGTAGCCAGCCACTATGCCTAGCTCTCCTGCTGAATTTAACCGTCGCAACTCCAGAACCGATATGTTCAACACAACTCAACAATAAAAGCAGAAAATTACAGCTGTCTTGTGAATGGCTGCAAATGAGCGAAGGGGATCGAGCACACTTTGAAGTAGACAACGAAATCCTCTATGAACATCAGATTCAGGAACTGAATTTCAACGTTTCCTTTAATATGACGCATCATTTCAGCGTATACGTTGGTCTTGATAAGATTCTTGATGAAATCACGGTAACTAAGAAGTGTGTTGTTTCTCACAGCAAAGGGAGAGCGAGAGAAGTTTGTGAATTCCCCGTCGTCACACCTCATCCTATCGACAATACTCATAGTGGAAATGTGGACTTTGAATGTTGCGTCGCCAAGCCAAGCAAACCCATCCTACTAGTATACGACGGTGATGGCAGTGAATTATCTGTCGATTCTAAACGAAATTACAATGTAAGCAATTCAAGAGACGCTGATTGTATCCTATTCTTCCTCTGCGGTTCAAACGAAGCTCCGTCAGATATTACTATTCTTAACGTGAAAAGTTTGGATGTTAGAAAGCACGCAAAATACGAAATTTCAACGATATCGCTACATGTTGCAGACCCAAAAATTCTGTACAACTATTCAATTGAAAATTATCAATGTGAAGTCATCACGGTACATTTTACAAGACTAGATTCGACAACAAAAGACCAGGAGGGAACCTCTTCAGAAAATTTGAGCTTTCGAGTCTCTACTCAGGCGACTGGTACGACATCGAAATCGGACGGTAATCCGGTAAAACCCAAGGATTTCATGATAGCAGTAGCCACAATAACAGCACTTCTGCTTGGGTGCGTCGCTGGTGCTTGCATTACAAAATGTTATTCCAGGTACAATTTCCCCGATAAAGACCAGTATCTTGTCAGAAGGGAAATAGGGAATGGTCCTCAGAGAGGTTCAACGGCAACGGATGACGATAATGCAGGATCTGTAGCAATGACCTTCACAGCTCAAACACCCCAACAAACTGCAGATCCAGGGTCCCCAAGAGATGCACTTAACCAACGCTCAACAGACGAAAACGAGCCTTTTCTTAGCCGAGGTACCATAGGGCCAATGCCTGGACCGCTAGTTAGACCACTAAACGTGCCTTCGCAAGGAAAAATAGTGAAACATGACACTGACGGTCCTCTTGACCGAAATGCACACATGGCCAGTGCCAAGACACCATGGTCAGACAGCACTTATTGTTCAATGGATGATGTTGAAGGCATCCCTTCGAGCGCACATAGTCAAGGATCACACAGTATTAACCAGTCACATCTGTCTTCGGGTCAAGAGAAAACATCAAGAGACGACTTGATGGCTACAAACTCACTAATTCCAGACTTAGATGCACTCTACGCGAAGCCCGACATGAGCCGGAAAACCAAGAACATGGCATCTGCGGAGTCAGATTATGATGGCCCGAGGGTCCCCGTAGATGACTACTTTCAAAGCATTCTCGTTCCAGAGGATAGCCTACATCCATGTGCACTGAGCACCGATCAAGATTACCATGTCTACGACAACAGCCTAGCAAGTCCTACCGATGAATCGACAAGTGGCGGTGAATTGTATATGAATACGCTTTGATTTCAACAAGAAGTACGATTGTAATTACTGTCGTGTTTTCCGTGAAAAGTCATTTAGAGACAAAATACTCCGGCAGTGATTGTTCAAACCATAATAAAGCTTGATCATGCTTTTTCTTTTCGGGGATTCTAAGGTTATTGGAACAAACCGTCCAGTCAAAAAATGATGGCACAGAATAATATATCAAATTTGTGCATTTATATAATTTGCATGTAATATTGGCGTTACCTCGTAATAATATTCTGTTTGTTATTAACATTTTACTAATCTCTTCGCTAAACTTTTATTTTACTAATCTAATCAGGTTAAACATCGTGATAGGAAAGTCCACCTCTGTAAAAGTTAAAAATACCTATCATTATGGGAAAAGTACTTATGTTGACCAAGTTAACTGTCTTCCCGAATTACTCTACTAAAATGTTTTGTAAGCCCGTGATTAATTCTAGCAAATTTAAGGGGAGATTTCTTGTATTAGTTTTTAAATGCAATTCCGTCGAATAGCGAACAATATTTTGTCTGATGAAGATGAGCACCATATTCCAATTTTATATATTCCAATGCTAATTATAAACCGAAAGTAATTTAGGGTGATATGGAAGATTTTAACCATGTATTATTGTTTTAATGGTTCTCGAAACCTGACTCTTTAATGGTAAGCCTTTTGTAGGTTTAGGTTGGAAAGTAACAAATCACATTTGGTTGTAAAGATGACAGGAAATTAACAACCATTAAAATATAGTCTAAAAAAAGTCAGAGTAGTGAGACAAAGGAGAGCAACTTTGGACAATAGTTTTAATTTTTTCCAAAGTGACTTTTTGTGAATCGCCTTTTCTCTCAAAGATGAACAAAAGAGGGGGAAATGAATTAGCACTTTCACTCACCAACACGACCAAGGAAATATTGTGTAGGGTTTATTTTCTAAACAACGGCTCATCCTCTTAGCAAGTCATTCCCTTCGTTGCCTTATGAGTGACACTGTCTTTCTTTGCCCTTCATCCATTGGCTATCGCCAGTTCTAGGTTTGGCCATTGTGGTTTAGGAGGACGGTCATAGTAGAAGACTTCTTGAAGCCCCTCCTCTTTTACTCGAGTATTTTGTCTCTGCTTTCCTCATTCCAAACCAGCCATGGTAATCAAACAGTTGCTTTTATATCGCTCTTATCACATTACAACCTGAAACGTGGAACAAGAGCTCCATCATTTAAACATTCTGAATGTGAAAGCACCTTTATACCACTACTTTTAAAATAAATTTTTAATTAATAGCTTTTACTATAACAGCATAACAATTCTTCAAAATGGTCGCCATGTCTCGAAGTAGCATCGCTGTTGAATGGACATTATTTATGGTCTTTTTTATTTTGCAATGTTTCATACGACTGACTTTTACTCAAGATGATATTTTATGGTGTAACCAGCAACAGGAACATTCAAGGCATGAGGTGAATGGACAGAATATTTCTCTGAGGTTTAACCTGAAAGAGACATTTGGTACACCTCAGTCGATTGTGTGGACGAGGGCTGAGCTAGTATGTGAACAACTACAGAATCGTACTTTGGAATGCATTACCAACGCATCTCTTGATAATAGTCGTTATACGTTGAGTCAGATCAACGCGACCCAGTTCGAGATGACCATTGCGTTTACTGAGCAAAACGATTCGGGACAGCACGACGTCAACATTTACCAGGAGTCACAATCATTATGTACCATTGTTATCCTGAATTTAACCATTGAAGGTACAGCACCTATATGTTCTACGCTCTTCAATAGACATAGCGGTAAATTACAGATGTCATGCCAGTGGTTGCAGGTGAACAAAGGGGATCGAGCACAACTTATGGCAGGAAATCAGGTGCTGTATGAATATGAAACGACTCGGGTAAACTACAATGGTGACTTTGAATTATCAAATAAATTAATTACATACGTTGCTCTAGAAAACATATTTAACGACGAGATCATGCCGAGAAGGTGTGCTTTATCAAATGACAAAGGGATCACCAACGGATCATGTACATTTCCTGAAATACAACCAATCTTCATTGGAAAAGAACAAAATCAAAGTGCTTATTTTGAACGTTATAAGGTCAAAGACTCAAAAGTCGCATCATGTTGGTACGGTACTGGTGGTAATCTACTCCCATTCAATTATTCTGACGAGATTACTTTGGTAAATATCAATCAAATTGTCCTTGTTAGTGGGAACGAGACAAATCATTATCAAGACATTGTCAATGAACAAATAAAAGAAGATGTTAAATGCAAATCTTCTGGAGGGGAAAACGGCTCCAACATCATCGTTTATTGTGAAAATGTATCAGTGAATGCTTCATCAAATGAGAAAGACATTGGAACTCCTTCGAACGATTTGGAAAGAACCTATAAAGGGGTATCCATGGAAACATATCTCATACCAGTACTGGTAGTATCGACCATAGCACATGGTGTAAGCATCATAGCATTCGTGTTTTCTTACAGAAGGGGTTAAGCTTACGGATAAGGTAGACATCAGCCATGGAAGAAGGTGATAATAAATGGAGGCAATACAAAAGATATTAAATATAGTATCATATGTGCAGTGTATATGATCATGATATGGATATGGATAGTAAGGGGTTGCACTCATAAAAAACTGTCTCAGAAAGGGATTTTTGTTTATTGTGCAGTCGTTCTTGAGAGAACGATACTACTCCTAAGAAATTTTAACAGTTGAAGGTTTTTGCAGGTATCATGCAAAAGTTGTAATATTGACCAAAACAAATCTTTTAAGAACCCGAACATTCGGGGAAAGGTGTTCATTTTTTTTTTGGAGAAAAAAGAATTGATAACCATGAGCAAATAAAGGAGTGTGAATAATTTTGTATTTTGATAGATAAAAGATAGCAATAACACATTTGATTATGAACAACAACTGAATAATCACTTTTTTTTGTATCAATAATCATCCTTGGATATATATGAATTTTAGGTTCCAGCACGCTAGAGTTCTTATTACAAGTACCATTTATTTATCAATCAACCCCGGTCGCAACACTTTCGTTCTAGAAAATGTCTCAGAATCTTTGACCCTGACTCATATTGACTCCTATGGTAACATGATTGATAATCCCACTGACGAATTGACAGATGGTGCAGAGCTGTATATTAACGCACCCGCTCACTTATTTTCTAGAAGTTTCATTGTCTAGTAAAAAAAATACATGACTTATAAACATTTTCACTGTAGACAAAATTACTCTTCGAGAAGCCAGTTTTACGTACAGATTTGCTTGAACTAGGTATTGAGTATTAACATGAGGATACGCGGTCTAAGTGATAGCGAAATACTTTGAAATTTAAGTACAGTTATGCTTTTGTTGTGTTTTCAATGTAAGTGGGAAATTGTGTTACATAATATTTCTTATTTACTCTCAAACGTTTAGGTGAACAAAATCAGCAAAACCTAGCAAAATATCTTTCTCTTTTTAAGTGTTACAAGGTTCTCACTGTGTATAAGTAATATAAGAACACAAGGCAAAATAAATTAGAAATACCTTTATATCTATACTTCATTAGGCTTTCATTCGATTGTTACGTTATGCTTTTCAGGTGTAGTGTGTTTTAAGCCAGGTCACCCTACAAAACACACCCAAATGTGGGTGTGGGCTTGCGAATGTGTGTGTGTTTTTTTCTGAGTGTGAAAATGTATGTATGAGCGTGTGTAACAATACTCTGAAATTATCACTATCTGCACAATTTAGTGATATTTCGTATACTTTAGCTGTAACCATTATCATAGTTATAAATAAAGACTGTCGTAAGTAAACGAGAATCTCTAAGAAAAATGGTAGCGCTACCTTCCCATCATAGCTATGTATCATAATACAAGCCGATATTGATCAGGGCCTATATTTGTTAAACCTCACTATGCTGTATGTCAACTTATTACATATGAATTACATGTAGTTAGTTCACAACTAGGCTAGGTTTAGGTATATAGCCTATATGTATTATTCATCGATGTAGCATAATAAGCGCGTCCTATTAAATAAAGAAACATATATATACACGAAAGTTATGTATATATGCGGTGATTGAGGGAGTTAATGTATTTGCCATAAACATAACCAAGGACAAAAAAGAAAGTGTCCATGGAAAGATAAATGGGAAAAACATCACACAATTCCCAATAAATAACCTTTAAAAACTCCTGGTTTCGTGATGAGATTTGTTTTGTTGTTTCCTCATTTATAGTCATTGTGAAAGTCATTTAATTTTTCCCGTGGTTATAATATAAAACAACATGTATTAATTTCCCACAAAGAAAATATATTAATTTTGTATATAAATTATAGTCTCGGAAAGTACTCATAAGGTCTTGAAAAGATGCGGAAGGTGAGGCTAATAAATTATGTAACTTTCGATTTCGTTACATGACGTATGTATCTATGTATAAATGGGGAAGCTCTGTGAATCGGTGATTGTCTTGCAAACGTGACAACTGAGTTTGGGACCTAGCTAGTAAGTAGTCAAAGCCTTTAAACTAATCTGATGATGCATTTATCACAAAAACCCAGTCAATTGGATAGAAAGGTGTTAGGTACAATCCGAGATTGCATATATTTATATATAATTGATTTTGTAAATATAAAGCCAAATAAAAATGAATCGCAATTTGATATATTCACTATATTTAAATTATTTGGTTCTTAACTATGCGTATTTGTATTCCACTGTTTTTTGCGTCATAAGTTTAACTTAGTATCTCTCCCAATATTAACACAACTAGACCCCTCCAATACACCCAGAGTGTCATGATGTGAACTGTTCTAGACTGTCAATCTCCATGCGAAGGTGATGGTATGACGGGTCAATAAAAGTACGGGCCAGAAGGTGACGCAAGAGCTTAAATATAACAAAAAATGATGAGAAAGCTGAAACCCCTACAAACAGAAACAATTAAATGCATTAACAGACAGAGGGCGAATTCATATATGCAGAGAAAGATAAGGACAAAGTAAGGAGAAAAAGTGACATAACGCAGAAAATGGCAACATGAAAATGAACATTGAAGATGAATAAGCAATAGACAAATAGCAAAATAAAAAGGCCTCATCTGGTGTTCAATTATAACAAGTTGATTGATTGAGAGAGAGAGAAATAGACAGAGAAATTGAGAGAGAAAGAGAGAGAGAGAGGAGAAACGTGGAGGTACATATTGAATTTCAAATTTTATCGTCAGTTATGACTGTATAATGGTTTTACTGTTTTTAAAGCGAATTCATTTCATAGATGGGGCCTTCTGTCTGCATATAAAGTACGCATGACGATTGATGGAGAGACTGGTCAAAGTTGATAAAGTTGATAAACGTCTTTCTAAAAGAAAAGATATAACATTTCAATTAAATATTTCAGTCTTTATTTATTCTCTAATCAAAAAAATAATCAAAGGCTAAAATACATAGGGCCTACAAACAAAATTTATAAAGGAAAAATACAAGGCAAATCACTGAATGTATACTTAATATAAAGACCCTTAATTTTATTATTTAACGTGTTGTTCAGGCCATGCTCACATACAGATCCAAAGTCGAACAGGAAGAGAGAAAATGTATCGGTCAATAGATAAAAACATTTATGGATTCATTGATCAATGGACTTTTAAAAAAGATAATCAGGAAAATGTTTTTTAAGTGGTTAATTTGTTAGTCTTCACGCCTAAAGCAGATGATTTTTCACTCTCGCCACCACTCCTCTCCAACCGGCGCTATAGTTCTCCCGAGAACTATAAGCTAAAAAAAAAGATAAGCAACAGTCGTTTTCAAGACTACACGAACAGTCCTTGTCAGGACTACACACCACCTCAAGAAAGAAAGATTATCGAGAGTCCTTTTCAGGACTTTCCAATCCTTCCTCTGTCTCAGATGGTGCAACCGTAAGCCTACTGTATAATAGTTATATATTTCTTGTATGTATATTTTTGTTATCTGTATTGTATCTGCATGTGAATGTAAAACCAATAAACTCAATAAAACATCACAATAACAAAAAAAGTGGTCACGTGTGACGGGCTGATTAATTAAGCTATGATTTGGCATTTCGGCCTAGTTACCAATTAAAGATCAAAATCTGACACTTGATTTCCTCAAGAGCGTTACAACTGAAACCATTGCTATTCTGTATCTATGTTTAATATGAAAAGAAAGTAAGACAAAGGATTTTATGACATTAAAAGATCTGAAGTGGTTGCTCTTCACGCCTCTAGCATAAGAGCGGGCACTTGTCAAGCTGTGATTGGGCGATTTTTAATAGGTTAATGAAACGGCGTTATGCTCTTAAAATCCCTTCCAAAAGATAAATTGGTAAATTGGATACTTGTTTATATATCATAACGAGTATCTCTGATCTAAACTTTCGGGATTGGAGTGAGACGGCGAAACGGTAAATCTGAGTTCCTACTCTTTGCACGCAAATTAGCTCACAAACTGAACATTTAGAATGTTCTCGAAAAAGGATTTGATCCTCATCATGATACCATTTCTACTTCTTCTCATTTCGCATGCTTTCTGTCAGCAGTCTATTTCTACGAAACAAAGTTGTGAGTACCAGTATCAGACTTTCAGAGGAATTCAACACCGAAATGTTTCCGTTACATTTCGTGTCGGATAGTCATTGCAAGAGACGCAATATCTTCGGTGGACGAAAAATTGGAATATTTTAATTGGCATATACCACAGTTACAGTCAAGATTTCGTACGCTTTGTCAGCAATAAACGTTATTCATTGGTTGAAGGATTCGAAAACAACACATTTGAACTATCTATAAAATTCGCACGAGAAAATGATTCAGGCGCGCACACTATTCACATTTACGACGGGTTTCGATCAGTTTGTTTGGTTCTCCGACTAACTTTAAGAATTGACAATACCGACCCCACTTGTAATGCTCTTCTTTACCGTTCAATGGGTAAGGTAGAGTTGTCTTGTCGCTGGATCCAGGTTGATAAAGGAGACTACGCACAGATTGTAGCTGGAGAAAGTGTGGTATCCAAGGAGACTGGGATGAACTATTTGGGTTATGTCTACAAGGAAATAACAAATATCTTCAGCGCTTACGTGACAAAAGAAAAGTTTCTTGCTGGAAATGAATTTCCTTTCAAATGTTTAGTATTTTATAGACAGAAGAATGTAACTAAAACATGTGATTTTCCATCAATAATGCAACACACGATTCGGAACGAAGAAACCAAGCAGTTCATACTTGAACGTTGCGTCCCAAGTGAGCGTATTTCCCTCACTTGGTGGTACAGTGTTGATGGAGAATTGATACCACTCGAATTTGCCAGAAATCATACTTTGTCTAACATACATCATGTCTTTTTCTTTTACGGAAAAGAGGGTGATCACTCAAATGTGATTGTACATAGCATGGAAAATATAAATGTATGGGACTACCGGTTAAGGAACATTTCATTTCTTGCAGAATATAGCAACTACACACATCAGCAAGCACATTCAGCAGTAAATCTGCAATGCAACTACCTCACTCTGACCGTCATCGTAACAGCTCTTAAAATGACTTCTACGTCTACTTACACTACGCCTAATGCTCCATTTACCGACATGGCCTCTGAAAGAAGCTATGAGAAAGCGGTATTCATGGAAACATGGCTCATATCAGTACTGGTAGTATCGACCATAGCCCATGGTGTAAGCATCATAGCATTCGTGTTTTCTTACAGAAGGGCTTAAGTGTACGGATTGGGTATACATCAGGCATGACAAAAAATGGCGATAAATGTAGATAATATGAAATATATAGAATCATATGTTCAGTTTGTATATTATATCATAATGGATATTGGATATTATGGGAGTGCACTCTTAGCAAAAAAGAGATCTTGGTGTTGCGCATGGGTTCTCTTCCTAAGAACCTTGAACAGTTGAAGATTCAGTAAAGTTTCTTTAAGCAATGAAAACATTTTAATATTGACAACAAATTTATTTAAAGAATCCACAAATTTGGGGAAAGGTGTTATCTTTGAACTATTTCGTGAATATAGAATTGATAACCATATGCAAATAAATAATGCAAATACTTATGTATATTGATGCCGAATATTGATGCCTTGCTCGGGGAGAACTTGATTTCTATTAATTATTCCTTCCGTTTTCATTCATTCTATCAGGGTGACAGCGAAAATGAATCTAAACTCTTTTATGATGGATTATTACTATTATTATTATTAAAGTCGGTTGATTATTCCTTCATTAACCTTATTACAAGGGTTCCTCTGTATAATCCTCTCAAGGTTCTAAAGTCAGGTTCTACTTTGCACGTCCTTATCTATTAAAGAGTGTGGCCGGTGTTGAAATCGTTTATCCTATAAAGAAAACTGGAGGGTCTTCATTGAATTCCGTTTACGTCTAAAATCTGTAACATATTTATGACAACGTCTGATAATTCGCAATGACTGTATCCTTTGTAACATTTAACGTATTATGTCACATCAAAATTGTTACCATATATTCATATTTTGTATTACACATCAATATATTCCATGCCTTTTCATGAGAAGAGATGAAGGGGAAACTGCTTTGGTCTCTGATATATGTTTATTGCAAATTAAATCATAGCATATAATTGATAGCGAATTCCAGCTCCGAGCCACAGAGTTGTATATCATATAATTTCATGTATTAATGTTCTTGATCTGTATTTGTACAGAATTGGCAGAATTATCAGATTTATTTGGTATTAAGAAATCGTTTAATGCTTAAACATGTTACACAATCTGAATTGTGCCAAGTCGCGGGGTAGAGATATGGTTTAAAAGTTTTCTTTTCAATAAAGATAGCAACTATTCAGTCGGTTATAAATCACGACTGAACAATAATTGATCTCTGAGATGACTGAAGTTTTGATTTCAGCATGGGAGGATTCTGATCACAGGTACCATCCAAATATCAATCAAGATAATAACTCATCTTTCTTTTCTTTTTCTTCTGTTTTGTCGAAGAGTATACTGTTTTAATTCAAATTTGCACTTTACATTCGCTAGTTATGAAATGGGTTCGATTGACAAGTGGTTATAACAGTGAGCTGCAAAAGTAAGAAAGACCCAAAACATTTCATGACCGAAACCAAAGGAAGAGACATTTAGACCCCGCCTCCATCACAGTGACGAAATGCGTTTAAATCTACCGGGTTGCATCATTAATTATAACCGCCAAAGGTTAAGTATCAGTAAATACCAATATTAAGACACCATTGATTAAACAAACTATTGCTTATGTGTATAAACGTTCACCTTCAGTACCTTTCCTTTCATTTTATTTAAATTATTCTTATATTGCGATGTATGTAAAGCATTCAGGCGTATCCTACCAAAGGTTCGTACTTAATTCCGTGTATGTATATTAACACATATTTTGTCCTCAATATTGTTTAAAAAATGCAACTCTGCACACAATTAAAGTACTGTGTAACGTGGAAGAGGTAGTGAGAGAATTAGTGTTTTCTTGAAATTTATTGAATTTAGAGTTTGTCGATGTAACTGTTTCCAAATATTACAAATATTATTATGAAACACCCCCCCCCCCCCCCCCCGATCCTTGTGTGACAAAGTAAGAGGTAAATGTTGTTACATACAGTTCGTAATTTACACTCAAACGTTTAGATAAACAAAATAACCAATGATTAATACTGTACAAGGTTCTCACTGTGTACAAATAATATAAAAACAGATGATATAAGTGCACACTTCATTAAGAATTTGATTGCTTCTGTAGGGTAGCTTTTATTTGTCTGTTAATATGTCAAGCATTTCAGGTGTCCATGTGTACTTCGACAGATCACCGTAACAAAAATCACCCAAATATGGGTGTGTGAGTGCGAATGTATACATGTACGTGGTGAGCGTGTATGGGTTGTGAGCGTGTGTGTGTTGAGTATGTGTATAAATACTTGCCAAGTTAATTATTATCTGCACATTGTGGTCATATTATAAGTACTTTTTTGTAACCATTATCATGATTGTGAATAGACGAGAATGACATACAAAAATCTCTCAAATTGTAGCGCTACCTACTCATTATAGTCATATATCTTAATACAAGCTTCCAGTGATCAGGGTCCATATTCATAAAATCTTGCTGAGCTAATTTTCAACTAACCACATGGCTTTACATGTAGTTAGTTGACAGCTAGGCTGTGTAAGGTTTAGTATTATAAGCCAAGATGTATTATGTATAGATGTAGCCTTAAAAGTACACCCCGTTGTCTGAAGAAAACAAACACGACAGTTATGTATAAATGCAGTGATTTATGCAGTCAATGTATTTGGCATCAACAAAATATAAATGCTCCATTTAAAGATGAATGGGTAAACATCACACAATCACGTATAAATAACCTTTAATAAACCCTGGTTTCGTGGAGAAATTCAATCTATTGTTCTTATTGTTATAATATGTCTTCATTCCCATCTACAAACAAATTAATTAATTTTGTGTATATAGTATCGGAAAGTACTCATAATAATTCTAAGAATGCCGCATGAGAGGCTAATTTTTAATGTAACTTCTGGTTTCGTTACAAGGACTTTTGTATCTATGTATAAATGGCGAAACTCTGTGAAACGGCGATTGTTTTAGATACGTGACAACTAGGTTTGAGAGCTAGTCAGAGTCTTTAGTGTAATCCGATGAGGAATTCATCATTAAAAACCAAGTGAATTTGATATAAAGGCGTTGCGTTCAACCTGTTTGATTGTATATACAATTGCCTTTTTTAAATATCATGCTAAATGAACAAATAAATCACAATTTGATATATTCAACATGTTCAATTTGTTATTGTTTCTTATCTCTGCGTCGTTGTATTCAACTGTGTTTTGCGTCATGAGTTTAAATTAGTATCTCTCCCAATATCAACGAATAACACTGTATTTCAATTTTTGATTTTTAAAGGGGTAAAATATGGAACCTGAAAGGGTGCACTTTTACCATTTAAAAAGAAAGGATAATAATCTCACGTTCATCCTACCCTGTTAGATGGCAAATGTGTTAGGTTATGTCTTAAAAGTACCACGTGACGGGTTCGATATCAAGGAGCGCTACCTTTTCGATATTTTTATGGTGTAAAGTTGTAAAGTTTATTTATATCAACTCTCAATCATGGGTAGCCTATATGATTGAATTTCAAACATATGGATCATAAGAATCTACCATAATATAAGATAATGATGACTATGATGATGATTATTAATAGCATTGTTATAGCACCATATTAAAAAGCATTTAAAGTTTCAGGCCCCTCCAATACACCCAAAACTTTAACTATTTCTCAGATCATAGAGATAAGGTTTTTGGCACGATGGTATGATAGGTGATAGTATGAAGGGAGTATGCATAATTGGGTAAAAGAATGTAAAGGGCTAACAGCGTTAAGGCCAGAGAGCTGATAATAAGAGATAACAAATTTACAAGTAAGCTCAAACTCCTTCAAAAATACTAAATTACATAAACATAGAGTGAAGTATCTATCAACTGAAATAAATAAATACCAACAGAGATGGCTGTATGGCTACATGAAAATCAACATGGCGGATAACAAGTAATACAAAATCAGACTCAAACAGGCGTACAATTAGAACCAGTTGACAAAGAGGGAGAGAGAGAGGAGGCAGAAAGGTACACAATGATTTTCATAATTAATGATATAAATATTCAATGGTACTACTGTCATTAAAAGAAAATGATGTATAGATAAGAATGTGCAAATGACGTAGGCATGGACATTAGTCAATCCGGATTGATTAAAATAGATATACATTTTACCAATGCCTTTCAGGAGAAAAAACATAAACCGTTGAAGTAATGTTCATTCTCATTAATTCACAGTCTATTTAGGATATGGGGGCTTGAATGGCAGGGGAGGTTTGTCGGGCGCGCAACATCTATCGGACAAGTCTAAAAAATCAACCCGAGCAAGCCGAGGAGGGCCAAAGTGGTTTTTTTAAATCATATTGCATTAATTCTAAAACAACATCGGGGTACGTTAAGCTTCTAGCTCCGCTTGAATGCCCAAGAAAATGCTATAATGAATATCGTTTAATTAAAGACAGGCACACCAAGTAATTTTCAAAGCAATTGAACGGGCTTCTTGTTTAATGAACAAACAAATACATGTACCGACAATAATGTAGACGTTTTTGAGATTAGAGCACAATCTGATTTGGGCTAGTCACTTTACTTGAACTTTGAATAAATTTTTAGTAATATCTTCTTGATTTTGTTTCTACTCACGCCCCTGGAGAATGGGTTTCGCTCTGCCTTAAAGGTATTACAAAGTTTTGGTATGGGGTCATGAATTTGGTTCAAATTAACATATTGGAAGCATATACGTTCCTACAATATACATTGATCGTTCTCGCGGTTGAAATCGAGTCTAAAGTTATGAAATTATAAATAATAAACTATTTATGTTGTATAGCTCCCTCTCAAGGTCAAGATATTAATTTAACTATGAAACAATGTTTCTTGACTAAAATCGACCGATTAGCTATTCCCGTTTGGAAATTATATATCCCAACTACATATTCTGAGATTTTCATGGTCGCAGCTACCATTGTACGGCCATAGGCGCTATTTGAAATTTATCAAAATTTACCGGGAGCACCGGTAAATTTTTATATTCAATTTTTCTCGAAAACAGAAGTGTTTTAGGGGCTAATTTTTTTAGTGCTTATAATACATCCACAGGGGCATCCAAATATATCAAAATTGTAAAGATTCACTATCCACCCAATTTTCAAAATCTCCCAAAACTTTGTATTACCTTTAAGCCATGAATGATGATCATGATTACACATTGATCTTTGTTCACATTTCAGCATCATTTTGACAGGGTGATATTGTGAGTCGTAATACTTGTTTTTACATGTATTGAATGTTTCAGAGATGACATGAATAAGGGGTGTGTCTAACACCTCAGTAAAACAGACGAGACCGATACCAAACCTTGTTGATAGATAAAAGAATTGCATTACCATTAATGACCAGGAATCGGTCGGTTCGGGTTAGTTTGTACTCCGACTAGGGAGTGACTGAGATATCACGAGAGATCAGATGGAGACTCTCCAATCAATTAAAACTCACTTAACATTAATGGAAAAATCAATGGAAAACACGTGATACCAAGTAACAAATAAATGAAAGGCACACATTTTTAATCTACTATTGTTGATCTGATACCACATACATTCTACATAAGACCTAGTGACCTCATGCCATGTCTCTGATTTAGACGTGACACAACTGAAAGCAAAAGATATTCTACATCTATACTCCATTTATAAAGAAATAAAGACAATTGGTTCGTTTTCTTCTGTTAACGCCTCCAAAAAACAATGTTTCAAACACAATTAATCACTCGAAATGTAAGTGGTCACTTGTGATTGGATCGGAAAGCTGTGATTGGACGATTTGTTTATTGGTTGTTAAAACAGCGTCATGCTCTAAAAGTATATTCCAAAAGATATATTGGTTTATATATGGACGTCTCCATGCTATATCATGACATATATTTCTGCTCTATGGTTTCAGGATTGACTTGAGTCTGCAAGCCCAGGTCACAAACTCAAAACATTAAGAATGTTGTCGGAAAAGCATTTGTTTCTCACCATGAAAAAAAATATTTTTCTTTTCATTCTGCATGTTTTCTATCAGCAGCCTGTTTCTACGGAGGTTTGTGTGAATGACCAATATCAAAATGTCTACGGAATAAACGAACAAAGCGTTTCCGTTACATTTCGTGTCGCACAGTCATTGCTAAAAACGCAAGATCTTCGGTGGACAACCGATCGAAATGTTTTAATTGGGATATACCACAGTTCCAGTCATGGTTTCATAAGCAATGTGAGTGACCTACGTCATACGTTGGTTGAAGGGCTCGAAGACAACACGTTTGTTATTTCTATAACATTCGCACAAGAAAATGATTCAGGAACTCACACCATTAACATTTACGACGGGATTCAATCAGTTTGTACATCGTTCTATTTGAACTTAAGAATATATAACACGGACCCTACTTGCAACGCTCTCCTTTCCTATACAACGGGTAACGTGGAGTTGTCTTGTCGTTGGGTCCAGGTTGATAAGGGAGACTACGCAGAGATTGCAGCTGGAGAACGTGTAATATCAAAGGAGGAGACCGGAATGAACCGTTGGGGCAATGTCTACAAGGAAATAACAAATACCTTCAGCGTTTATGTGACAATGGAAAAATTACTGGCTGAAAATGAATTTTCTTTCAAATGTTTTGTTTTTCATAGACAGTTGAATGCAAATAAGACGTGTGATTTTCCATCCATGATGCAACAAACGATTCGAAACAAACAAACCGAGCAGTTCGTATTTGAGCGTTGCATCCCAAGCAAGCATATTTCCCCTACGTGGTGGTATAGTGTTAACGAAAAATTGATCCCTCTCGAATTTACAACAAATTATACTTTGTTTGACATTCATCATATCGTTTTCTTTTACGTTGAAGAGGATGAGCACTCAAATTTGATCCTGCATAACATGGATAAACTAAATTATTTGGACTACCGGTTTAGCAACGTTTCGTTTCTTGCGGAATCTAGCAACGATCAGCAACGGCAAGCACATTCACCAGAAATTCTGGAATGCAATAACCTCACTGTAACCGTCATCGTATCAGCTATTACAATGTTTTCTACTTCTACCTCCACTACTATGGAAATCGCGTCTAATACCTCATCAAATTCTGAAAGAACCTATAAAGGGGTATCCATGGAAACGTATATCTTAGCAGTACTGGTAGTATCGACCATAGCCCATGGTGTAAGCATCATAGCATTCGTGTTTTCTTACAGAAGGGCTTAAGTGTAATGATCAGGTAGACATCAGGCTTGAAAGAAAAAAATTATAATCAATGTGCATAATATGAAAGATATAGAATCATATGTGCAGTTCATATAATATATCATAATGGATATTGGATATTATGGGAGTTCCCTCAGTGCATTCAGAAAAAATGGTTCTGAAAAGAGTTCTTGATATTGTGCATCCTTGAAGAAAACAATACTCCTTCTAAGACCTTGAACAGTTCTGCAAGTATCACTAAAGTTTGTTTAAGCAATGATAAAGTTTTAATGTTAACAACAAAGTTTATCTTGAGAATCAAACCAATTTGGTTGAGAATATTGAATTGATAACCACGTGCAAATAAATGAGGACAAACAAAAATTACGTATCCTGATGCCTTGGTTCAGGTTAAACTTGACATTGATTTATTGCTCCTTTGGTTTCTATTCATTCTATCAGGATGACAGCGAAATTTAATTTAAAATCTCTTATTGATCATATCAATAAATATCGGTGGATTATTCCTTCGCGAGCCTCATTTCAAAGGTTCCACTGCATAATCCTCTTGGAGTTCTAAAGAAAGGTTTTACTTTGCACGTCCTTATCTAAGAGTGTGGTCCGTGTCGGAATCGTTCTTCCTATAAAGAAAACTGGAGGGTCTTCATCGAATTCCGTCTACACTCTAAGAAAAAAGGGTGCAAAAAAGGGTGCAAAATAAGAGTTTGCACCCTTTACATAAAAATGAACCCTATTGAAGGAAAAGGGGTTCAAAAAAGGGTGCAATATAAGATTTTGCACCCTTCCCACAAAAATGAACCCTAACAACCCAAAAAGGTGCAAAATAAAAGTTTGCATATTGCATGCATATTCATGATTACTTTCCACGTGTTCACATAAAAATACATTTATCATATGATTTGTAAAGCAAATTATGACAATGCACATCAATTTTGAGATTTGTATTTTCCTTCGGCAATCATTAACCAATAGATTATTTTGTCTGATCATGTTACAATTACATTCACGTTTTAGCAATATATATATTGATTATATGATTACTAACCAAGAAACATCATGCATGTTTAATATGTATATGTGTACGAGCAAATGTCACAAGTATTCCTCGATGATGGGTGCAGGATTGCACCTTTTAAAGGGTGCAGAATTGAACCCCTTAAGGTGCTGCTATTGCATCGGTTTGCACCCCTAAAGGAGCAGGATTGAACCATTAAGGGTACTAACATGTCTCCAAAAAGGTGCATTCTGGCACCCTCCTAAAGGGTACAGGATTTAACCCCTAAAGGTGCTGCTATTGTTGCATCGGTTTGCACCCCTAAAGGTGCAGGATTGAACCATAAAGGGTACTAACATTTCCCCCAAAAGGTTCAATCTGGCACCCATTTGAAGGGTGCAGGATTGCACCTTTTAAAAGGGTGCAGGATTTAACCCCTAAAGGTGCTGCTATTGTTGCATCGGTTTGAACCCCTAAAGGTGCATAGTTGCACCATTTTTTCTTAGTGTGTACGTCTAAAATCTCTTACGTTATTATAACAATGTCTGATATTTCGTAATGAATGTTTCCTTTGTAACATTTAACGTATTATGTCACATCAAAATTATTACCGTTTATTCAATATATTCCAGGCCTGTTGAGAAGAGATGAAGAGGAAACTGCTCTGCTCTCTGATATATGTTTATTGCAAATTATATCATAGCATATAATTGATATCTAATTCCAGCTTCGAGCCACAGATTCGTATTTTATATAATTTCATGTATAATGTTATTAATGTTTATTTGTACATAATTGGCGTGGAAGAAGAAATCGTTTATAGATATTATGTCCCTTTTGCAGCCAACATCAAATTCTATAGAAGTTTGCAGGAATTATATATATGTCATGTATGTCCTATCTGTGAAATGTTTACGTTAGCAGTGTCCTCATATTCAAATTATGCAAGGAAACCCGTTTACTTCCTAGACTTCACTGTCAGACACTATTGAGTGACTGACTGGCTATTTTTCTTCTTTGGAAATACCATACATGAAATGAGCTGTATAAGGGTACATGAGCATTTGTCTACATCATTAATCCACTTCTTGTAATTGCCAAAATTAAACTGATTGAATCTTTGCGCAGCATAAAGCGTATGAACATTCGGTACAATGGTCTGAAAATCAGACTATTACTTAGTGGCTCTATAGCTCTTAAGTCGATTCGACAACTAATAGTCCTTATTTTCCCACTTAAAGACATTTTCAAGCCCCCCTTTTTTTAGGGAATTATTATCTTTCAAATGCCGTTGGAATTTAACCTTTTCATTTGTTTGGCCTGCAAACGGGACATAGTACCTCTAATGCTTAAACATGTTACACAATCTGAAATGTGCCAAGGCACGGGATATAAATATGGTTTAACAGTTTTAATTTTAATATATAAAAGATAGCACAACGCAGTCGATTATGAAACCCGGCTGAACAATACTCAACCTTGGAGATATCTGAAGTTTTGGTTTCAGCATCGGAGGGTTCTGATCACAAGTACCATTCAAATATCAATCAAGATAACAAATTCATCTTTTCTTTTCTCTTCCATTTGTCGAAGGATATTCTGTCTTGATTCAAATGGACACTTTACACCCGGTAAATTATAAATAGGTTTGATTGAGTGGTTATATCGTCTTCCTCTTCTTACTCTTTCTTCCCTTCTTCACCTTCTCCTACTTATCATAATTATATTATTCTCTTTACTCTTTATTTCTATTTTTCTTTTCTTCTCAAATTCACATTCATTGTACGTCTCTAGAATGTTATACTATACTACTCCGTTTTCGCCTCCTATAATACCGGTATCATTTCAAGCTCTGCTTACGATATCGGTCTTCTGCATTCTCCCCCTTTTTCTTTCTTTTCAAATACGATTAATTGTACTATTGATTATTTATATTTATTTATTTGTGAATTACTATTTGTATTACTTATCATTATATTGCTAAAATGTATTCATTGATATTTTTGTTATTGTTTATGGAAAATGCAGAAATAAAACTTGAAACTGAAATAATACCTTTTAAATTCAGACCTACTACATTGTGTTACTCAGCACGGGAGCCTATTCACATACAAGCTATGCTTTTTATTTATGCTCCCCACATTTTACATTGTTCTACCTTGCCTGTTATATATAGATATTTTGAAATTTCGTACTTATTTTCCGTACATTATATTTGATTTAAAATCCTTAATTTGTTTTTTCTTGTGTGAAATCTACTCTTTTAATAATATACGCCTATATATTTATTTTAAAAAAAATATATATATATATATAAACTGTTTTTATATGTAAAATGTGGAATAAATAAAACTTCATAAATAAAAACTTCATGTACTAACAATAAATTTGACGTGATTGGGAAAGATTAGAGCCAAAGCTTTTTTTTTAAGTCATTTTCCTTGAACTTTGTGAATAGTTGTATCTTTTTTGTCTTTCTTATTTTTCATTTACGCCTTTGGAGAACCGGTTTCACTTTCTTGCATGATGATTATATATTGATCACTGTTCGCATTGAGCATCATTTGACAGGGTGATAATGTAAGTTGTAATACTTGGTTTGACATACACTGAATGATTAACAGATGATATAAATAAGGGGTGTGTCTAATACCTCAGTCACACAAACGGGATGGATACCAAACTGACATATGGAAGAAACAAAGGCATTATGCCCCATTTTGGCCAGGAATCGGTCGGTTTGGGTATGAATCGTAGTTTGTCCATGGTTTGGGTCAGTTTATAGTCGGGCTGAACGGACCCCCAATGACGAACAGAATCATTAATCGAATGGCTCTGAATAACGAAATACATCAGTATTATCAAAACCTTTATGTTCATACATGTATGAATGTATATATATATTTGTATACGCACATTATCTACTCAATTTGGAACTTTCCTTAATATATTGATCACTAGTGTAGTAAAACAAAAATATGCAATAAAAGTAAACATAGATATGACAAATACACAAGTTAAATATTTTTTTTTCCTGACATGATTAAAACAAAGTTCTAAGCCCGACGTTCAAAAGGTTTTGCTACTGAAACTAAAGTTAGTCTACGTCCATGCCAATTTTTTAATAAAGAAATCACGACAATGGGTCATTTCAAAAGCTAATTAAATAGTTTGTTTGTTAGTCTTCACACTTCAAGCAGATGATCTTTCAATGATATTTATGAAATTAAAAGGAAAGTGATCACTTTTGACTGACTGGTTAAGCTGTGATTTGGCGCTTTGGCCTAGTTGCTAATTAAAAATCAAAATCCGCACTTCATATCCTCAAGAGCGTTACATCTGAAACCATTGCTATTTTGTATCTTTACATAATATGAAAAGAAAGTAAGACAATGGTCTTTTTTAATGAAGTGGATTGTTTTGATGCTCTTCACGCCTCCAACAGAAACCGTTTCATTAATGAATTCATAATTAATCAATAAAAAAGAAATGGTCACTTGCAATTGGTTTGTCAAGCTGTGATTGGGCGATTGCTTTTAGGTTGGTGGAAACAGCATCAGGCTATTAAAATCTCTTCCAAAATATATATTTGTATTACTTGGCGTCTTCATATACCATGACGACAATCTCAGCTCAATATTTTCAGGATTGGCGTGAGTTGGCGTAGATGTTCATCTAATCTCCTTCTCGTTGCAAGCCAATTACTTCACAAACTCAACATTTTAAATGTTTTCAAAAAAGGATTTGATCCTCACCATGAAACCTTTACTAATTCTTTTCATTCTGCATGTTTTCTATCAGAAGACTAATTCCACGGACGTTTTATGTGTGAATGCCCAATATCAAGCTTTCTACGGAATTAAAGGCCAAAGCGTTTCCGTTACATTTCGTGTCGCACAGTCATTGCTAAATACGCAAAATCTTCGTTGGACAACCGATCGAAATGTTTTAATTGGGATATACCACCATTCCAGTCATGGTTTCATAAGGAATGTAAGTAACGAACGTCATACGTTGGTCGAAGGGTTCGAAGACAACACGTTTGAATTTTCTATAAAATTCGCACAAGAAAATGATTCAGGGGCTCACTCCATTACCCTTTACGACGAGTTTCAATCAGTTTGTACGGCGTTTTATTTGAACTTAAGAGTATATAACACGGACCCTACTTGTAAAGCTCTTCTTTACCATACAATGAGTAAGGTAGAGTTGTCGTGTCGCTGGATCCAGGTTGAAAAAGGAGACTACGCAGAGATTGTATCTAGAGAAGGTGTAGTATCCAAGGAGGAGACTGGGATACATTATTTGGGTCATGTCTACAAGGAAATAATAAATACCTTTAGCGTTTATGTGACAATGGAACACTTACTGGCTGGAAATGAATTGACCTTCAAATGCTTAGTTTTTCATAGACAGTTCAATGTGAATAAGACATGTGATTTTCCATCCATGATGCAACACACGATTCGGAACGACCAAACTGAGCAGTTCATGCTCAAGCGTTGCGTCCCAAATGAGCATATTTCCCCTACTTGGTGGTACAGTGTTGATGAAAAATTGAACCCTATCGAATTTACAAAAAATTATACATTGTCTAACATTCATAATATCGTTTTCTTTTACGGAGAAGAGAAGTGAGTGAGAAGAGAGTGATCACTCAAATGTGATTGTACACAGCATGGACAAATTACATTCATCGGACTACCAGTTTAGCAACATTTCGTTTCTTGCGGAATGTAGCAACAAAACACAACGGCAAGCACATTCAATGGAAAATCTTCAATGCAAAAACCTCATTGTGACCGTCATCGTAACAGCAATAACAATGACGAGGCCTAGTTCTCAATATACCGACATGGCAACAACTAAAGGAACACATTCGGATACTTTGACAGAATTCGAAGATAAGAAAGCAGCTTCCATGGAGACGTGGCTCATATCAGTACTGGTAGTATCGACCATAGCCCATGGTGTAAGCATCATGGCATTCGTGTTTTCTTACAGAAGGGTTTAAGTGTACAGATTAGGTAAATGATTCGTGAACTTTATTTCGAAGGCTCCACTGCATAACCCTCTTGGAGTTTTAAAGAAAATTCATTAGTAGCCAGAGCATATAACACTGAGTTCCTATTATATAGGAAATATATTCATTCAGGTTGTCATATCTCAGCCAATACTTAACATATTCAATTGGTTTTTCCACATTTGGACATTATTTTGTATGCTCTTTCGGAAAATGGAGAAAAAGTTGAGAAACTCAAAAAAAAAAATTGATTTTTATGACGTCACAGCTTCAGTACTCTTTTTTGTACGACCTTATCTAAAAGTGTGGTCGGTGTCGGAATCGTTCTTCCCATAAAGAAAACTGGAGGGTCTTCATCGAATTCCGTCTACATCTAAAATCGGTTACATATTTATGACAAAGTCTGATATTTCGTAATGACTGTATCCTTTGTAACATTTAATGTATTATGTCACATCAAAATGTTTACCATTTATTCATATTTGTTATTACTCATCGATATATTCCATGCCTGTTCATGAGAAGAGATGAAGGGGAAACCGCTTTGGTCTCTGATATATGTTTATTGCAAATTAAATCATAGCATATAATTGATAGCGAATTCCAGCTCCGAGCCACATATCTGTATATCAAATAATTCCATGTATTAATGTTCTCGATCTTTATTTGTACAAAATTGGCAAAATGATCAGAATTATTTGGTAAAAAATCGTTTAATGCTTGAACATGTTACACAATCTGAATTGTGCCAAGTCGCGGGATAGAGATATGGTTTAAAAGTTTTCTTTTCAATAGATAAAGATAGCAACAATTCAGTCGGTTATAAATCACGACCGAACAATAATTGACCTCTGAGATGACTGAAGTTTTGGTTTCAGCATGGGAGGGTTCTGATCACAAGTACCATCCAAATATCAATTAAGATAATAACTCATCTTTCTTTTTTCTTTTTCTGTTTTGTCGAAGAGTATACTGTTTTAATTCAGATTAGCACTTTACAATCGATAGTTATGAAATTGGTTCGATTGACAAGTGGTTATAACAGTGAGATGCAAACGTAAGAAAGACACAAGACATTTCATGACCGAAACCAAAGGAAGAGACATTTAGACCCCGCCTTCACAGTGACGAAATGCGTTTAAATCTACCGGGTTACATCATTAATTATAATCGCCTACGGTTAAGTATCAGTAAATACCATTAAGACACCATTGATTGAACGAAGTATTGTTTATGTGTATAAACATTCACCTTCTGTACCCTTCCTTTAAGTTTCTTTAAATTATTCTTATATTGCGATGTATGTAAAGCATTCAGGCGTACCCTACCAAAGGTTCGTATTTTATTCCCTGTATGTATATTAATACATATTTTGTCCTCAATATTGTTTTAAAAATGCAACTCTGCACACAATTAAAGTACTGTGTAGTGGGTTAGAAGAGGTAGTGAGAGTATTAATGTTTTCTTGAATTTTATTGAATTTAGACTTGTTCGATGTTACTATTTCCCAAATATTACAAATATTATGATAATACAACCCCCCCCCCCCCCCCACCCCCATCCTTGTGTGACAAAGTAAGAGATAAATGTTGTTACATACAGTTCGTTATTTACACTCAAACTTTTAGCTCAACAAAAAACCACCAAGGTATAATACTGTACAAGGTTCTCACTGTGTGAAAATAATATAAGAACAGATGATATAAGTGAAAATCTTCATTAAGATATTGATTGCTTCTTTAGGAAAGCTATTATCTGTTTGTTATGTCAAGCTTTTAAGGTGTGCGTTTAAGCTTAAATTTTGAAGGCAGAATGAGCGATTTGTAACGCTCATCGTAATCGGAGTTCCATGGTGTACTGTTTATGCTCACTTCTCTGGCTCCTCCAGGCAATTCTCCCTTGTTGGCCTTAATTGGCCTAGCAGCTGGATTCGCAACCTTGAAATGCGCATGCTATGTAGACCATGGTCCATGCGTAGACCCACTAGAGGTCAGTGCGTTGACCCCATTTAAACGCGTTTACAAATTGTAAACGCATCTTTTTGTGATTTTACGATCGGGGATCGTGATCGCCGTTTTTCGGTGATTCTACAAAAGTGAGAAACGCGTATCAGATGCCTGATTCTGGCCAGAAAAAGTTAAGCATAAACACGCCCTTAGACAGATCACCGTTAAAAAGCTCATCCAAATATGGGTGTTTACGTGCGAATGTATACATGTATGTACGTGTGTGCGTGTATGGGGTGTGAGCGTGTGTGTGTGTTAAGTATGTATAACAATTCTTGCAAATCCCATTAGTATTTACACAGTGCAGTCATATTTGAAGTATATACTTATTTGTAACCATTATCATGATTGTGAATAGACGAGAATGGCATACAAGAATATATCATATTGTAGCGCTACCTACTCATTATAGTCATGTATCTTAAAGCCTCACTGAACTACTTATAGCTACTTGCTCCCTCTTTAAAGAAAACAATGCCTAATCGGTGACCATTGGTCCCCATGGTCCTTTTTTTCTTATGTTAATTGAGAGCTGAGTTGATGAGATATCCACCTCACCTGTCAGTGAGCACCCTGGGTGGTCTAATCCCTCCTAGCCAAACTAGTATAGACGGCCTTTAATACAAGCTGCTATCGATCAGGGCCCATATTCATAAAACCTTACTAAACTAGTTTTCAACTAACAACATAGCTTTACATGTAGTTAGTTGACAACTAGGCTGTGTACGGTTTAGGATTATAAGCCAGGATGTATTATGTATAGAACTGATGTAGCCTTACAAGTACGTCCCATTGTCTGAAGAAAAAACAAACACGAAAGATACGTATATATGTAGTGATTTATGTAGTCAATGTGTTTGGCATCAACAAATATAAATGGTCCATTTAAAGATGAATGGGTAAACATCACACAATCACGTATAAATAACCTTAAATAAACCCTGGTTTCGTGGTGAAATTCAATCTATTGTTCTTATGGTTATAATAGAAAACGATATGTCTTCATTCCCACCTACAAACAAATTAACTAATTTTGTGTATATAGTATCGGAAAGTGCTCATATAATCCAAAAGAAGGCCGCATGAGAGGCTAATTAATAATGTAACTTCTGGTTTCATTACAAGGACTTTTGTATCTATGTATAAATGGCGAAACTCTGTGAAACGGCGATTGTTTTAGATACGTGACAACTAGGTTTGAGAGCTAGTCAGAGCCTTTAGTGTAATCCGAGGAGGAATTCATCATTAAAAAAACAAGTGAATTTGATATAAAGGTGTTGCGTTCAACCTGTTTGACTGTATATACAATTGCTTTCTTAGAATAACATGCTAAATTAACAAATAAATCACAATTTGATATATTCAACATGTTCAATTTGTTATTGTTTCTTATCTCTGCGTCTTTGTATCCCAAAATGCTGTTCACGATTAACACTGCATTTCAATTGTAGTTATTGAAGGGTAAAATGTGAAACCTGAAAGGATGCACTTTACCCATTTTAAAAGAAAGGATAATCATCTCACGTTCATCTAACCATGTTAGATAGCAAATGTATTAGGTTATAATGTCTTAAAAGTGCCACGAGACTGGTTCGATATCGAAAAGCGCTGCTTTTTCGATATTTGTATGGTGTTAATTGGTAAATGATTGAAATTCAAAAATACGAATTGTAAGAACCTACCATGATATAATGATGATGATGACTATGATAGTGATAATTACAAGCATTTGCAAAGCACCATATTTAAAAAGCATTTGAAGTTTCACGCCCCTCCAATACACCATAACCTTAACATTTGATAAGATCATAGGGGTGGATTTTTAGGCACGATGTAAACTGTTCTAGACTGTCAATATCCATGTAAAGATGGTGGTATGAAGGGAGTATGCATAATCAGGTAAAAGAACGTAAAGGGTTTACAGCGATGAGGCCAGAGAGGTGATAATAAGAGCTAAAAGACACAAGGAAAAATTGGCAAGTAAGCTGAAACTCCTTCAAAAAGAATTAACAAAATAGATAGAGAGTGAAATAAATAAAAAATGAGAGAAATAAATACTAACAGAGAGGGAGAGAAAGTAACACAATTAAAAAAATGGCTACACGAAACTGAACATGGCTGATGACAAGCACTACAAAAATAAACTTTACTTTAATAAATATGCATATAAATAATTAGAACCAGTTGACAAAGAGAGAGATGAGACAGAGAGGTACACAGTGATTGTATCCTTAACAATATGAATATGCCACGGTACTTCTGTAATTAAAAGAAAATGAAGCTGTATATTTCTGATTTTGTTCAACCAACGCCCCTGGTGAAGGGGTTTCGCTTTTCCTTACGTTTTGCATGATAATTATGATAATATATTGATCATTATTCACATTTCACAATCATTTGACAGGGTGATAATGTAAGTCGTAATATTGTTTCGACATTTATTGAATGGTCGAGAGATGATATGAATAAGGGGTGTGTACTTCAGTCACACGAGACCGAAACCAAAGCGACAACAGATGAAATAGCCTATTTAAAAAATGCATTACCCTTAATGACCAGGAATCTGTCGGTTGAAGGTCGGTTTGTTGTCAGGCTGGGGTGTGACTGTGATATCACGAGTGATCTGATGAAGACTATCCACTTAATTGAAACCCACTTAACATTATTGTAAAAATCAATTGAAAACACGTAAAACCATGTAACAAATAAATAAAAGGCACACAATTTTAATATACTATTGTTGATCTGATACCACCAACATTCTACATAAAGACCTAATGACCTCATGCCACATCTCTGATTTAGACCTGACACAATTGAAAGTAAAAGATATTCTATATCTATACTCTATTTATAAAGAAATTGAGACAATAGGTTCGTTTTCTTCTGTTAACGCCTCCAAAACAAACAAAAAGTTTCAAACACAATTAATCACTCGAAATGAAAGTGGTGACTTGTGATTGGATCGGAAAGCTGTAATTGGGCGATTTGTTTATTGGTTGTTAAAACAGCGTCATTCTCTAAAAGTATATTCCAAAAGATATATTGGCTTATATATGAACGTCTCCATATTATATCATGACATATATCTCTGCTCTATGGTTTCAGGATTGACTTGAGTCTGCAAGCCCAGGTCACAAACTGAACATTTAGAATGTTGTCGGAAAAGCATTTGTTCCTCACCATGAAAACATTTATTTTTCTTTTCATTCTGCAAGTTTTCTATCAGGATTCTATTTCTGCAGAGGTTTGTGTGCATAACCAATATCAAAATGTCTATGGAGTTAACGACCAAAGTCTTTCCGTTATATTTCGTGTCGCACAGCCATTGGTGAAAACACAAAATATTCGGTGGACAAAAGATGGGAGTACTTTAATTGGAATATACTACAGTTCCAGTCATGTTTTCATAAGCAGTGATAGCGATGAACGCTATACATTGGTTGAAGGAGTCGATGACAACACGTTTGTTATTTCTATAAAATTCGCACAAGAAAATGATTCAGGAACTCACACCATTAACATTTACGACGGGCTTCGATCAGTTTGTACTGCGTTCGATTTGAACTTAAGAATTTATAACACGGACCCTACTTGTAATGCTCTTCTTTATTATACAGCGGGTAAGGTGGAGTTGTCTTGTCGCTGGATGCAGGTTGATAAAGGAGACTACGCAGAGATTGTAGCTGGCGAAAGTGTAATATCAAAGGAGGAGACTGGAATGAACCATTTGGGTTATGTCTACAGGGAAATAACAAATACCTTCAGCGTGTATGTGAGTATGAAAAACATATTGGATGGAAATGAATTGCCCGTCAAATGTTTAGTATTTTATGGACGGTTCGATGTGAACAAGACATGTGATTTTCCATCCATGATGCAACACACGATTCGGAACGACCAAACTGAGCAGTTCATACTTAAGCGTTGCGTCCCAAGTGAGCATATTTCCCCCACGTGGTGGTACAGTGTTGGTGAAAAATTGAATCCTATCGAATTTACCAAAAATTATACTTTATCTAACATTCGTCATATCGTTTTCTTTTACGGAGGAGAGGATGATCACTCAAATGTAATCGTACACAGCATGGACAAATTACATTTGTTTGACTACCAGTTCAGTAATATTTCGTTCATTGTTGAATCTAGCAACAACACTCAACGGCAAGCACATTTAACAGAAAATCTGCAATGCAAAATCCTCACTATAACCGTCAACGTAACAGCTCTTACAATGATTTCTACTTCAAATTTCACTAGGCCTAGTGCTCCATTAACCGACATGGCAACGACTGAAAGAACATCTCCGGTGACATATATTGCCGAGGATAATACAAAAATGTGGATCTTCATTACCGCAGGAGTAGCATTAGCCCTTGGAATGGTTATTGGCATTTGTTTTACAACACTGTTTGGCAAAGTTCGAAAAAGAGATAACACATTAAGTCGTCAAAGGGGTTTAACGGCCGCAGAAGGTGCAGAATCTATGGAAATGGTCACCCAGTCTCCTCGACCTGATGAATGTTCTCCTCCACATTTGACTGTCTCAAATCAGCCACTAGAAGAAATGTCAGTTAATGACCCACAGTTTAACTCCCTGCATTCTGGTTGTCGCAGTACATCAAGCCTTCCTGACACTCAGTCATTTGTAAAGAAAGAGGGCAACTCTACTTCACATCTCATAAACAATTGCAGCGATGCAAACTTTGCCACCTCAGAACATCATGTTAAGACTGGACGCATCCACAAAAACTCGCAAGGAACTCATCACAATGATAAAGGCAGCCGCAAGACACACGCTCTAAGTACAGTGGTTGGAAGTGGGACATCCCTGGAAATCACTTATTGTTCTCTGGATGATATTGATGATGCCACCTCGAATTTTGAGATGAAAGATCTGCCATCATCGATACCCATGCCGCGGACCCTCCGATTCGGTGGCCACAAGGGTTGTAAGAGTCCATACGGTATCGATGAAGGGACCCCTGTTACACCAACTAATGCGCAGGAAGATGTATCGGTCAAAAAGATTATAGACGAGGAGGCTCTTTACGCCAAACCTGACATGAGCCGAAAGACCAGGAAGATCCATCGCTCTGCAGAATCCAGAGGTGTTACCAAACAGCATGGCCAAGGAGACAGAGCTCCTGTGGGTGAAGACTCTATGATTATTAGGATAGCAATGATTCAGACAGATGGTGTTGCAGAGAATGATGTAGGCTCAGATATCCTCGTGGACGGTCCTATATACGGTAACAGTGCGAGCATTCTTAATCGTTAATATAAATCTGCTGAAGAATACTCTTTGTATGAGATTTCTTCTGGATACCAGTATAATAAAAGACAGTGCAAAGCTACATGCAGTTATGGATACATTTTTTTCATCTGCTTCTTCCTCTGCAGTGCGAAGTGAGATTATTGTCCATAATATTACAAATGTTGATCTACGAAAACATCCACAATAATAATAATAATAATAATAATAGAGTAAACGTATAGAGCGCACACACCGTCTAAGGACGCTCATTGTGCTACCTCAGTAGTGAAGTAGGCAGATTATCTTGAAGAAGAAGAAGAAGACATTTTTATTTGATAATAGAGTAATACTATCAGAAACTCAAAAATAATTTTGCAACATTTGTAACACCCATTTCAATACTCGGCTCTGCCCGATGGGGCCAGGTGCCCTCCAGCTGCTCCGTTTATTGACAATTCAAGGAAGTAGCCCAGTCAGCTCATGATTCACAGGGGGTCTAGCATCTGAGGCCACCAGGCCCCACACGGGCAGCCAATGAGACTGAAGGGTGATAAGTTATTAATTTCAGATGTATCAAAAAATAAAATAATAATTATGGATTTAGTATAATATAAAAAAATATACGATTTAAGGAAATACTGGGTTACATATGGAATAGTTATAGTCTTACGACGATCTTGAAAGGTGGAGTATGTTGCAATACAGCAAAGTGATGGGGGAAGTTCATTCCGTAATTTGGCTGCTGCATGCGAAAAAGCATAGTTTACCCATGTATGATGGATACGGGGAATTTGCAGCAAATTATCACTTGTAAGAGTGTAGTGAGTCTTAATATATTATGGCGAAATTCATGGAGGGCCCGATAAACAAGTAACATACTTTTGAAGTGGACCCTTTTATAGACAGGTAGCCAATGAAGAGAGTGTCATATAGGCCTAAGAGGACATTCTTGGTGTGAAATAAAGGAGTCTTGCACTGGAGTTTTGGAGGGATTGCAGTCTGTCTTGCTGCTGTTTTATGAAGGAAGTTCAATATTATTGGTACGTGTCCTTTACACGGGACCTTTACACACTTCAAAGGGAGATCAACATTGTAAAGTCATAATTTTTGTGAATTTTACAAGTCTTGATCTGACGTCAAAAAATCAGGATGGCATCTCTACAAAAAGTGTGATCTACCAAAACTGTATCTCTACTCAGGGGACGGGAAATTATTTTAATACCTTATCAAAATCTCAAGGAATCTTTAGGTAAACGGTGACCATGAAGACGTGGCTTATATCAGTACTGGTAGTATCGACCATAGCTAATGGTGTAAGCATCATGGCATTCGTGTTTGCTTACAGAATGGCTAAAGCGTACGGATTCGGCAGACATCAGGCATGAAAGAAGGTGATAATTTGAAAGATCGTCAATAAGGCATCAGTGTATAGTGTATACAGTACATATCACAATGGATAATAGACATAAGGTGAGTGCACCCTTAGACAAAATGGTCAGTTTCGGAATAGTTCTTGCTCTCGAAAACTTGAGGGTCTATCGAATCCCGCCTAAAACCTGTTACATGTTTGAGGCAACGTCTGATATTTCGTAATGACTGTGTCCTTTGTAATATTTAACGTATTATGTCGTACCACATATATTTATTCCGTTTATTTATATGCTCTTGTTTTAATTTTCACGAAAATAGTTTGTACAAAATTTGTAAATTTGTAAAAAATTTGTAAAAAATGCGCTTCTTTTTCTGAATTTTGGAAATTGTAATAAACTTCCAATAACATTTCATGAATTTCCATATTTGACTATAGCTCGGACCTGCATTTTCAGTTAAAACTGTTTTAATTTTATCTCTAATTGATTCAACAACGTCTGCATCTGTCAATAATGCGGTGTTGAGTTTCCAAAATCATGGAACTCTTTTTTATAACGCTTTTGTCAAATGAAGAAATAAAAATAAATGGTCACTTTTATATCCAAAAATTATTTTACTTTTTTAATTTACTAAATCAAACTCTGGGATATCAGAAAGTAATCTAAACGATTTCCATTTTTACAAACGTGAAACTTCAAAGTATAATACGATGTTGCAGGATGAAGATGGCTCTATACATCAACTAATTCGAAATCTGATAAAATATTTAAAATGGCAATATAACAATTAAGGTGGTTTTGAATTAACCTTTTTCCAGCTTTGGGTACACAATAATATTAAAATCTCCCCCTAATTTATATGGCTCTTCACCATATATAGTTTGTGTGACTTCGAAAACATATATCGTCGTCACTTTTTTGGCCGTAAATATTTACAAGTGTAACTGCACTATCATTGATCTTCACTATGACTAAAAGAGTACAAACATGACAATTCGTGTGCGTTTCTAAAATGTCAAAATGATCAGAACTATTAGGTAAGAAATGTTTTAATACCTAATAACATTTTAAACAAGCTACTTATAAAAGATTGCAATCTAGTTTGATTATGTTTCATTTTAATTGTGCCAAGTCACAGAATAAAAGATACGATTCAAAAGGTTGTTTTGATAAATAAAAGATAGAAATAACGCTGTCAGGTACGCAACCTTAGAGATATCTGAAGTTTTGGTTTCAGAATGGGAGGGCTCTTATTACAAGTACTATTTATTTATTGATCAAGATAATTACTTCATCTTCATTAATTTCGATTGAAGGACATACTGTATTCAATTCAGACTAACACTTTACACTTGAGGAAACTGAGTCCACAAGTGGTATTAGTTAGATGTGATAGTAAGAGAGACTCAAGATATTTAACAATCATAACTGAATGAAGGGACAGTATTAATGAGACCCCACCGTTGACATGACGCCAGTCTAAATACAAATAAATCTTGCTGAGTTCATTTTATTGTAGAACATATCACCAGGACTTCATTATTCCTTCCATACATGTGCTCTCGATTATGCCCGCTACCTGCTATTAGTTAAACATCACTTTTTTGCGACTAATGCGTGAACAACAAATTCGTCATTATGTTTCGGATAGACTTCCCCGATCTAAGAAAGGCGTTACTTTTCTTTCTGATTTTTAAAACTTTTTACCAATCCTCATTTTGTGAGGATGATGGATTGGGTTGTAATGGACCACGGAACCTGAGGAAATCATTTCACGTGATGAATGGACGATTTGTTTTGCTGATGTTACCTCCTCTAGAGACCCCACTACAAAATACTCAATCACTAGTGTGGACCAAGGGAAAGTCCACATGGGCAAAGCGACACAATGGCATTCTGGAGTTCACTGGGGGAAATGTTTCTTTTGATGTCACACGTTATGATTTGATTGAGGATATCAATGGTACTTTCACTCTAATCATTTCTTTCGTCGAAGGTAATGATATGGGAAGACATGTAATCTACTTGTATCATGGTGCACAGCTCCTCTGTACAGTATTGATACTGAATTTAACCGTTGACTCTTTAGAGCCCACTTGTTTGACTATATTCGACAAGGAAAGGAAGAAATTTCTGATGACTTGTCAATGGGTGCAGGTGATAGAAGGGGAGCAAGCACATCTTGAAGATGCGAGAAATCAGGTGCTTTATTCCCATGAGACTCTAAACATGAACTTTGACGGTCTATTCAATCTCTCAAACAAATTCAGTGTTTACGTTGATCCCTTAAACATTTTTGATGGAAGAACCTTGCCAGACAAATGTGTTATTTTGAATCACAAACGCAATGAGGAAAAAGTGTGTAAGTTCCCGCCTGTAGAACGATACACTATTCACGATGCCGAAACTGAGAATGTCACGTTTCAATGTTGCACAGTAAACAAAAACGTTGTCTTGACCTGGGGGTACACAGTAATTGATGATGATTTGACACCGATCGATTTTACGAAAGAAATATTGATAACTGCTACCGATCGCATTCGTTTTACCTGCGGGGAAGAGATCAATCAATTAAGCTCAATGCTACTCTATAGCATTGGAAGTTTGGATGTGGAAAAATTCAGTTTTTATACCACATCGGTTTCAGAGAGAAAACCGTTAAGCAACTCAACAGATAGCAAGCAATGTCAAACTATCAGTGTGATTGTGTCAAGAAACACTTCCTTAATAATGATTTCGGAAGAGACAAATCCAGCTCAGGTCACTACGAGTAATATGACGCTAACAGGTTCAAAATCTGAAGGAAGTTATGAGAAAGTGGTCTTCATGGAAACGTGGCTCATATTAGTACTCGTAGTATCGACCATAGCCCATGTTGTTAGCATCGTAGCTTTCATCTTTTCTTACATAAGAACTTAATTGTACGACTTGTGTAGGCATCAGGCGTGATACTATTAGAGTAGGTCATACGAATGATAGTAAATATAGTATCATTATGTGCAGTGTATAAAATATCTCATAATGGATAATGGATATTATGGGGGTGAACTCTTAGGAAAAAAATGGTTCGGAAATTGTTCTTAATATTGCACAGTGGTTCTATATACAGAGAAAGATGCCCCTTCTAAGAACCTTGAACAGTTGAAGTATCGACAACGTTTCTTTAAGCAGTGCAAAAGCTTTTATATTGACAAAAAGTTTTCTTTTATGAACCCAAACATTTGGGCAAAGGTGTTCTATTATACATATTCTGTGAAAATAGCATTGATAACTATGTGCAAATAAACTAGCGGAATACTTTTGTATCTTGATGCATTGGTTCAAGGCAAAATTGACATTTTAAGATTGTATCAGGATGACAGCGACAATCGATTCTGACTCTCTTATTTATTCTGATTGGTGCAATGATATTAAAGAACGTTGGTGGTGAATTCCTTCGAGAACCTTATTACAAAGGTTCCACTTGAAAATACTGTTTGGTTTCGAGAGACAGGACAATGTTCTATTTTGCAAAATTGTGTCTAAGAGTGTGGACAGTGTGGCAATCCTTCTTGATTTAAATAGTACTCGAAAGCCTGAATTGAATTCAATCTAAAAACTTGTTACATGTACATAAAAACTTATGATATTTTGTAATTACTGTTAGTATCCTTTGTAATAATTATATTATTTTTTCGTATAATGTATATATATATATATATATATATATATTTAAATTGAATTTTTGTTGGTATTAATATTTTTGAATTACACCTACTTAACAATACCTTAAAATATATTTTATTCAGACTGACGTCACTTTCAGTTTGAGGAAACCGAGTCCATAGTTTTGGAAATGGGTTCGGTTGATAAGTGTTATGGAAATCAGTTAGATGCAGTAGCAATAAAGACTCAAGCTGTTTATTAAACATAACTTAAAGCCCCACTGCTCTACGTATAGCCACTTGCGCCCTCTATATAGCAAACAATGCCTGATTGGTCATGTTGATTGAGAGCTGAGTTGATGAGATAACCACCTGTCAATGACCTTGCAGGGTGGTTTAATCCTTCCTGTAAACTAGTAAAGATGGGCTTTTAGGAAGATATATCATTGAGACCCCGCCTCCACAGTGGCGAAATGCGTTTACATATACAGGGTTGCATCAATAGTTAAAGTCACATATGGTTACGTAGCTACAGCCAATCAAAATGCTATAATTAATCAATCACACTTTTTCATATTAATTATCATTAACACCTTAGATGGAATAGAAAGGGCTACTAAGAAAACATTTTGGCATGACGCTCGTCTAAATATACACATATCTAGCTGAATTAATTTCATCTTAGCACATATCACCAGGATATCATTATCTCTTCCACATTTGTTCTCATTATTGAGATAATCGGGAAATATGTCACAGGCTTATTGTATCATTTGATATTGTTTATTTGTGCAAGATTAATGAATGATGTCATATCAAAAGAGTTACGAAACAATTTCAAATTGTTATTATTATAGTTGTATCAATATGTGTGTACTACGACTGAGAAGTATTATACATGTAGAAAGACTAGTATTATGGATGATTAATTAACCATAAGGCATGAATGTTCGAATTTGGTAAGGAACTTAAAAGTATAATCTCTGTTTCAGTTGCACATGTAGTAAGCTTTGCTATAATGAATAAATCATTAAAATCGTATCCAAATTATATGTGTCTTTTCCTTTCCTTCGTGTCTTTGATTATGACCCTTATCCTGGTTAGATACATGAAATTTAAACACGTTCGACTTTATAATTCGACGAGTTTAAAAATGTACAAGTTAACCTCTACCACGAGTTTGTATACACCACCTTTAACATCGTTTGGTGCCCTGGCAAATGAAAACTTGACTAAATTATTTCATATTCTGAACATAAAAATACAACAACAACAGAATGTCATGTAGCCCCCCCCCCCCCCCCCCCCCCCCCCCCCTCCACGGCCTCGGGGTCAATACCTCCCTACATTTAAATATACTTTACACTAACTGCTCACTATACACCAACGCAATAACGTGCATCATCGGTGTATTTTCCCTTCTTTTTCATTACATTTGTAATGCCTTTATTCCTTCAATTTACGAAGACAGTGTTTATTTCAGAGTGCTTCTGCTTCGTCACCCGCTACATGTTTTGAAGTGGATGTACATTGACATGAGCAAAACTATTCTTGCTCTTATCATTTACCAGACTTTGATAATAAAAAAAACAGCGCGAATGAGGTTCTACAAGGATCCGAATAAAGTACGGGTAACTATAAGTTGCAGCCTCACAGATTAGTTTGCGCCATATAAACTCGTATCACCACATTGCTATGAATACTCGAGTTTGCTTTAATGTTTTTTTAATGAGAAGTTTATTCGTGTAGTGCACGGGTGGCCAACCCGCGGCCCGCGGGCCGCATGCGGCCCGCGAGCTTTTCTGGTGCGGCCCGCGGAGCATTGAAGAAGTGATAATAAAAATAGCTCATAAATGAAATGCGGCCCGCATAGCAGCGATCAAAAAGGTTAAAACATTTACAAACAGCTATCTCTATTTCCATAATTTGTTCCCATCATTCACAACATATTGAATCGTTACGTGGTTGATACAAAACTCCTAAAATGTCCTCTCATTACATAGGGGGGTATTCACATATCACATACGGGGGTGTGTCGCTCTAATGGGTGACTTTGTCACAAAAAATCCCTAAACATGGGTCCCACTTCTAACAAAAATACCATTAAAAATGGGTCCGCTTCTAAAATTTTCGGGCGTTTGCTATGCAAACACCCGAAAATTGAGGAAAATGTGTCCCTTTTTCGAGAAAAATGACCCCTAATAATGGGTAGGGGTTTCGAGGCTTGAGCGGCACACCCCCGTCCAAGCCAAATCTGAGTATACCCCAGGCATTAACATCACTCGCCGTGTTAATTTCAGTTCGTACATAATTATACAAATTAATGTTGTTAATCGAGAAATATGTTTGAAATGCCATACTTGTCTTCAAACTTGCAGCCCTTTTCTCCCGCCGTTTTTTTTCTTTCTCACTGATTTTGTTGTTTGCTTGTTTTTGCAAAATTGCAGGTGTGTACACGTATTGCATGAGTGTTTTTTTTTTTTGGGGGGTGGGGGGGGGGGGGGGGGGAGAAGACTTCCTATGGCCCGCCAAGTTATGCCAATCGTTAGCTGTGGCCCGCGAGCTTTAAAAGGTTGGCCACCCGTGGTGTAGTGAATGCATTCATCATGTTAAACAAGCGTTTATCATAGAGTGATTTCAAGTACGGTGTTCGGTGTTGGTGTTAAGAGCGCGGAAAGTCTGCTGAACCAAGCTCCAACACTTATTAACACTGACGGTCAGTTTAGAAGGACGATACCGATCACGCGTTCGCGTTATCGGTAGCTCAACACCAGCCTCAACACCGAGTGACGTCCTACTATACACACGAAAAGTCTTGCGATAAAAGCATAATCCATTCAGAAAATCCAATAAATTACATTATATCGAATATCAAATGTAAAGCCATATTAAAAAGTATATTTCTGTTGAAAAAAATATATAGCTTCAATGATTTACTTCTGTTTTGACTTTACAATGGATTTTTACCTTGACCTGATCGTGAGATTCGTGCAAGATGTCCGCATAGTTACCTGCGGTATACTACAACACCAACTCTAACACCGAACTTGAAATCATAAATATCCCAATCCCTAGGGACTGGTATTGGTGAATTGGAAAATTACACGTAAATCGTCAACACCAACAGCGATACTCGGTTCAGCAGACGACATTCAACACCAACCCTCAGCACAGACTACCGGAAATACGTCATATTTCACGAGGTCAATCCCAACACCAGCTTTATTTCAAGTTCGGTGTTGTGGCTGGTGTTGGTATTCTAACAACACCAACACCAGCTTTCAACACCGAACTTGAAATCACTCATTTTCTCGATGCAAGTGTTTTGAAAAGGCTGAATTCAAATATCAGAGCCGTTTTAAGATAAATTTATCATCCAATCGTAGTGAAAGAGAAAGAAGCAGGGAAAGGGAAAACCTGTTGAAAATTAAGAGATCGAAATGACAAAATAGTTTTGAATTGTTGGTTAATGATAGAGTTCACGGAAGTTTGTATAGGAAGTGCGTTACTCTGAGTTTGTGCTGACCAATACAAAACTGTCTTAACCCATCGCAGATGGCTTGCATCCGAATCCACTTCGCGCAGAGTTCAATTCAAGACCGCATAAAAGCACCTCGAAACTCACAATGTTATTTTTCATTCATTGCATATGTCTGCGCGGGATCTGTATAAAACATTGTATACTTGTGCAACCGATATGTATTCATCAATAGAATATGAGCAAAATTTAAAAATACAAACTCATATATGAAAGAAAGTTAAACTTGCAATGTCTAAAAAGGTTGTTCCAGGATTAGATTCTAGAGCAATCGTGAAACCACAAGTCTTTCCATTTTGCGTGACTCTCATTGGTCGTCATTGACAGCAAACACAACCAATGATTAATGAATACCAATTTCTTTTTTATGTAGTCATGACCATAAGTCGATCGGGATCGGTCATAATAGAAAAAGCTTATTAACACCTTTCAAAAAGCAAGGTAAGCAATTTAAATAATGTGCATTCTGATTTATTTACTATGAGGGCTGGAACGTCAGTGGAGGTATTGTCAGGCGCGCAGCATGTATCAGACAAGGCGAAAAATAATCCGGAGCAAGCCGAGGAGGGCAAACATGATTTCTTGAATCATATTACCGAGATTTAAAAAAAAAGTAAAAGGTGAGTTGGGAATGTGTAGCTCCTAACACCACTTGAATGTACAAGAAAAATGCTTTCATGTATATTGTTTAATATAAGATGAGAGAAAATTTAAGACATGCAAAGCAAAGAATCGCACGTTCAGCTCCTCACCAGGCTTCTTGTTAAATGAACAAACAAATACATGTACGCGATAGAGAAATATGAGAGCACCAGTTAGTTTTGGTTATCCATTTTACTTGAACTTTGTGTAGCTTCTTAGTTGTATATTTGAGATTTTTGTTGTCACTTACGCCCCTAGACAGCTGGTTTTGCTTTGTTAAGCATTGCATGATAATCATGATGATTTATTGATCATTGTTAATATTTCAGTATCATTTGAGAGGGTGATAATGTAAGTTGTAATATTTATTTCAAAATGTATTGAATGATTGATTGATTGGGGTGTGTCTAATACCTCAGTCACACAGATGAGACCGATACCAAACCAGCAACAGATGAAAACAAGATATTCTACATATATACACCATTTATAAAGAAATTAAGACAATTAGCCATTTAAAAAAAACATTTATGTGGCTCGTTTTCTTCTGTTAACGCCTCCAGAAAACTATGTTTCAATCACAATTAATCACTATAAATGAAAGTGGTCACTTGTGATTGGATCGGAAAGCTGTGATTGGGCGATTTGTTTATTGGTTGTTAAAATAGCGTCATGCTCTTAAAGTTTATTCTAAAAGATATATTGGCTTATATGGACGTCTCCATATTATATCATGACATGTATCTCTGCTCTATGGTTTCAGAATTGGTTTGAGTCGGCAAGCCCCAGTCACAAACTGAACATTTAGAATGTTGTCGAAAAAGCATTTGTTCCTCACCATGAAAACATTTATATATCTTTTCATACTGCATGTTTTCTATCAGGATTCTATTTCTGCGAAGGTTTGTGTGAATTACCAATATCAACCTTTCTACGGAGTTAACGACCAAAATGTTTCCGTTATATTTCGTGTCGCACACCCATTGGTGAATACACAAAATATTCGGTGGACAAAAGATGGGAGTACTTTGATTGGAATATACCGCAGTTCCACTCATGGTTTCATAAGAAGTGTTAGCGATGAACATTATACATTGGTTGAAGGAGTCGATGACAACGCGTTTGAAATATCTATAGAATTCGCACAAGAAAATGATTCGGGGATTCACACAATTAACATTGACGACGTGTCTCGACCAGTTTGTGTGGCTTTCGAACTAGATTTAAGAATTTACACTACCGACCCTACTTGCAACGCTCTTCTTTACCGTACATCGGGTAAAGTAGGGTTGTCTTGCCGCTGGATCCAGGTTTATAAAGGAGACTACGCAGAGATTGTATCTAGAGAAAGTGTAGTATCAAAGGAGGAGACTGGCATAAACGATTGGGGCCATGTCTATAGGGAAATAAACACGTTTAGCGTTTATGTGACTTTGGAAAACTTACTGGCTGGAAAAGAATTTTCTTTCAAATGTTTAGTTTTTCATAGACAGGAAAATGTAAATAAGACGTGTGATTTTCCATCAGTGATGCAACACACGATTCGGAACAAACAAACCGATGAAAAATTGATCCCTCTCGAATTCAAAAGAAATTATACTTTGTCTAACATTCATCATATCGTTTTCTTTTACGGAGAAGAGGATCATCACTCAAATGTGATTGTACATGGCATGGAAAATATAAATTCATGGGACTACCGGTTAAGGAACATTTCATTTCTTGCAGAATATAGTAACAACACACATCAGCAAGCATATTTAGCCGAAAATCGGCAATGCAACTACCTCATTCTGACCGTCAACGTAACAGCTCTTAAAATAAGATCTACGTCTACTTACACTACGCCTAATGCTCCATTTACCGACATGGCCTCTGAAAGAAGCTATGAGAAAGTGGTATTCATGGAAACGTGGCTCATATCAGTACTGGTAGTATCAACCATAGCCCATGGTGTAAGCATCATTGCATTCGTGTTTTCTTACAGAAGGGCTTAAGTGTAAGCATAAGGTAGACATCAGCCATGAACAAAAATGATGATCAATGTAGGCAATATGAAATATATAGAATCAGTTGTTTCAGTTTATATAAAATATCATAATGGATCTTGGATATTATGGGAGTACACTCGGTGCATTAAGAAAATAAAATGGTTCTGAAAATAGTTCTTGATATTGTGCATCCTTGAAGAAAACGATACTCCTCCTAAGACCTTGAACAGTTCTGCAAGTATCACTAAAGTTTCTTTAAGCAATGAACAAGTTTTAATGTTAAGGCCCGGTCCCACTGCACTTACGGATGCAAAGAGGATGTAAAACGTAAACAAATCTTGACATCCGTTGGAAAACCCTATGCATCCGTTGTGTACTCATTGCATACGTGTTTCATACGCTCTATCCGTCGAGCATCCGTCCACTGTGATTTCATCCGCGCAAATAGTTTTGAGCTGCACAAAACTTTTAGAACGGATAAACTTCCGCCGTGTACGATGTAAATCCGCGACTAATACGAGCAACAAACGTTCTGTGTCAGTTATCATCCGTTAAACGTCCGCTGTATCCTCTCTGGATCCTCTAGGCATCCTCGCAACTCACATCCGCTGCAGCTAAAAATGGAAAGAGGGAGGAAAGATAAGGTACATGGAACGTCTATACATCGTTAGTAGCACGGAAATAGAAAGGATGTAAGCGTATGCATCTGGTATATAAAGTATTCAAAGCTGTCATCCACTTCCATCCGCTTTCATCCGCTAGGCTTCCGATGAACATCCGTTTAAAATCCCCGCTACATACTACCCACGTCCGTTATTTTCCGTTCTGTTTTCGCAAATTTTGTCCATTTCTGGAGCGGATGAAAACGGATGGAGCCACCCCTGAAATTTTGCTCGTCCGCTGTGTCCTTTATGCATACGTTTTGTGTCCATCGGCCAGTGGGACCGGGCCATTAACAACAAAGTTTATCTTGAGAATCAAAACAATTTGGTTGAGAATAATGAATTGATAACCGTGTGCAAATAAATGAGGACAAATAATTATGTATCTTGATGCCTTGGTTCGGGTCAAACTTGACATTGATTTATTGTTCCTTTGGTTTTTATTTATTCTATCAGGATTTCAGCGAAATTTAATTTAAAAATCTCTTATTTATCATGTGCTGCACAGTGATATCAATGAATATTGGTGGGTTATTCCTTCGCGAGCCTCATTTCAAAGGTTCCACTGGATAATCCTCTAGTGGCTATAAAGACAGGTTTTACTTTGCACGTCCTTATATAAGAGTGTGGTCGGTGTCGGAATCGTTCTTCCTATAAAAAAGGGGCTTCATCGAATTCCGTCTACGTCTAAAATCTGTTACATTATTATGACAATGTCTGATATTTCGTAATGAATGTTTCTTTTGTAACATTTAACATATTATGTCACATCAAAATTGTTACCGTGTATTCATATTTTGTGTACACATCAATACATTCCATGCCTGTTCATGTGAAGAGATGACGAGGAAACTGCTTCGCTCTCTGATGTTTATTGCAAGTTAAATCATAGCATATTATTGATATCTAATTCCAGCTTCGAGCCACAGATCCGTATATTATATGATTTTATGTATTAATGTTCTTCATGTTTATTTGTACAGAATTGGCGTGGTAAGAAATCGCTTAATGCTTAAACATGTTACACAATCTGAATTGTGCCAAGGCACGGGATACAAATATGGTTTAACAGATTTATTTTTAAAATATAAAAGATAGCACAACGCAGTCGATTATGAAACTCGGCTGAACAATACTTAACCTTGGAGATATCTGAAGTTTTGGTTTCAGCATGGGAGGGTTCTGATCACAAGTACCATTCAAATATTAATCAAGATAATAAATTCATCTTCTCTTTTTTTGTCGAAGGATGTACTCTCTTAATTCAAATTCGCACTTTTGATAGTTTTGAAATTGGTTTGATTGATAAGTGGTTATATCAGTAAGATGCAAACGTAACAAAAACTCAAGACATTTCATGACCGAAACCAAACGAAGAGACATTTAGACCCCGCCCCCACAGTGACGGAATGCGTTTAAATCTACCGGGTTGCATCATTAATTATAATCGACTACGGTTAAGTATCAGTAAATACCAATATTAAGACACCATTGATTAAACAAAGTATTGTTTATGTGTATAAACATTCACCTTATGTACTCTTCCTTTAAAGATAAACTCCAGTTCTGGTAAAAAAAATATAATTTTTTTTTTTTCACAGAATCAAACGAAACTTACACTGAATGTTTAAGATTAAAAATAAATGACATGTGCCAAACAATTTTGGAAGGAAATGTATACTGGCTGAGTAATGAGCATAGAAAGTCAAGGAAATCAAGGTAGTACTAGCCCCGACACCATGTGTGTTGTCCCATATAGCTTTCTGTGTACAGTGCTTGTTACTTTACCAAGACTCGGCCAAATTTATGATGATTTTGATGACTCCAGAACCTTGCAGTGCACACCAATACTTACATGCTACATGATCAACTTTTTCTGATCCATTCCACACCTTTTCTTTCACAATGCAATCGCATTACCAGAACTCACCTTTATCTTTAATTTTCTTAAAATTATTCTCATATTGCGATGTATGTAAAGCATTCAGGCGTACCCTACCAAAGGTTCGTACTTTATTCCGTGTATGTATATTAATACATATTTTGTCCTCAATATTGTTTTAAAAATGCAGCTCTGCACACAAAACGTACTAATTAAAGAAGAGGTAGTGAGATTATTAATGTTTTCTTGAATTTTATTGAATTTAGAGTTTGTCGATGTTACTGTTTCCCAAATATTACAAATATTTTGATACAAACCCCCGATCCTTGTGTGACAAAGTAAGAGTTAAATGTTGTTACATACACTTCGTTATTTACACTCAAATGTTAAGTTAAACAAAATCACCAAGGATTAATACTGTACAAGGTTCTCACTGTGTGCAAATAATATAAGAACAGATTACTTAAGTGAGAAATTCATTAAGCTATTGATTGCTTCTTTAGGATAGCTTTTATTTGTCTTTTATGTCAAGCTTTTCAGGTGTAGTGTGTACTTAGATCACCGTAAAAAACTCACCCAAATATGGGTGTGTGCGTGCGAATGTAAGCATGTATTTACGTGCGTGCGTGTATGGGGTGTGAGCGTGTGTGTGTTGAGTATGTGTAACAATACTTGCCAAGTTAATTATTATCTGCACAGTGTGGTCATATTCCAAGTACTTTGTTATAACCATTATCATGATTATGAATAGACGAGAATGACATACAAGAATCTCTCAAATTGTAGCGCTACCTACTCATAATAGTCGTGTATCTTAAAGCCACACTGTACTACTTGTAGCTACTTGCTCCCTCTAAATAGAGAACAATGCCTTATCGGTGAACATTGGTCCCCATGATCCTTTTTTTCTTATGTTAATTGAGCGCTGAGTTGATGAGATATCCACCTGTCAGTGAGCACCCTGGGTGGTCTAATCCCTCATAGCCAAACTAGTACAGACGGCCTTTAAATACAAGCTGCCACTGATCAGGGCCCATATTCATAAAATCTTACTAAGCTAATTTTCAACTAACCACATGTAGTTAGTTGACAACTAGGCTGTGTAAGGTTTAGGATTATAAGCCAAGATGTGTCATGTATAGATGTAGCCTTAAAAGTACATCCCGTTGTCTGAAGAAAAAAACACGAAAGTTATGTATAAATGCAGTGATTTATGCATTCAATGTATTTGGCATCAACAAAATATAAATGGTCCATTTAAAGCTGAATGGGTAAACATCACGCAATCACGTATAAATTATCGTTAATAAATCCTGGTTTCGTGGTGTGATTTGTTTCCCCGATGTTTCATCATTCATAGTCGCAGTGAATTTCAATCTATTGTTCTTATGGTTATAATAGAAAACGATATGTCTTCATTCCCACCAATAAGAAATTAATTAATGTGGTGTAAATAGTATCGGGAGGTACTCATATAATCTTAACGAGGCCGAATGAGAGGCTAATTCATAATGTAACTTCTGGTTTCATTACAAAGACTTTTGTATCTTTGTATAAACGTAGAAAATCTGTGAATCGGCGATCGTTTTATAAACGTGACAACTGAGTTTAAGAGCTAGTCAGAGCCTTTAGTGTAATTCGATGACGAATTCATCATTTAAAACCAAGTAAATTTGATATAAAAGTGTTGGGTTCAAGCTTCTTATCTGTATATATAATTACTTTCTTAAATATTATGCTCAATAAAATATTTAAAAAAACAATTTGATATATTCAACATGTTCAATTTCTTATCTTTTCTTATCTATGCGTCTTTGTATTCAGCTGTGTTTTGCGTCATGAGTTTAAATTAGTAGGCCTTACTCTCCCAAAATGCTGTTCACGATTAACACTGCATTTCAATTGTAGTTATTGAAGGGTAAAATATGAAACCTGAAAGAGTGCACTTTACCCATTTTAAAAGAAAGGATAATCATCTCACGTTCATCCAACCATGTTAGATAGCAAATTTGTAGGTTATGATGTCTTAAAGGGACTTGGTAACATTGTTCAGATGAGAGATAGTGGTTCTAAGGTAGTGACTTCAATGCTAGATGTACAGTTAAAGATAATCTGAAAATTTGAGTGAAAACGGACCATTATTCATGGTACAAATTGGGAAAAACTGATCTGATCGATTCCTTAATTCTCCCAACTAGGTCTAGATCTAGATCTATAGAACAATTTAGTTACATTTTAGGTGAATGGAAATCTCACAAAGCAATAAAATGGCTCTTCATTCCATTCCAGACATTTAAGTGTTGACAGATGTTTTTATAGCCTGTTTTATGTCTTGTTTTCATGGTAAAACGGTTGGGAAAATTCAAAAATGGTTGGGAGAATTTACTGTTAATCACTGTTAGAGGGTGCCTCACATCGACGCCTTCAAAGAAAACCATAGATATCTTCGTGGTTTAAGAATTTTTTCAGGATTTTTTGCCTGTCAGAGGGTTAGTACAGTAGAAGGAATATAGTAAGTAACATTTTATACCAAAATTAAGCAATTTTTTTCATCAACCTTCAACAATGTTACCAAGTCACTTTAAAAGTGCCACGTGACGGGTTTGAATTGAATAGGAAGGAAGTCCCTTCATTTATTGACCATTTAAAACAACAAAAATATACAAAACATCAATACAATAGAAGAATGATAACAAATAACAACAACATACAAAAGTAATTATGGTCAGGGTCCCTGAGAAGCAAGACTGCTTGTAGTCGGGACCCTATATACAAGTACATTATAATATAAATATAAATTTAAATGCACACGCACGCATAACAAGCACACACACACATACACACGACAGAATGGAGCAAAGATATAAGAGGAAGTAAAAATACAAGATAAAGAGCTACGAAGAGAGATCGAGATTATTTAAAGAACTGAATAAACGTAACTTGCACAATACTTTAAATATGGATAGTGTTGTGCTATTTGTAATGTTACTATTTAACAAATTCCATTCATGCACCCCTGTGAATCTAATTGAATTGCGAACATAATTGAATCTAGAGAAGGGTTTATGTAAATCTTGATGTTGTCTAGTTAAATGAGTGTGGAATTTTTAGTTTGAGTTTGTTTGAAACATGTTAGAAAAAACTTCTGGGTTCGATATCAAGAGGCGCTGCTTTTGCGATATTTGTATGGTGTTAAGTTGTAAAGTTTGTTTATACCAGCGTTGTGTATAATTCTTAGGCTCTCTCAATCATGGGTAAACTATTGAATTTCAAACATATGAATCGTATAATTCTACCATGATATAATGATGATTATGACTATGATGGTGATAATTAAAAGAATTTTTATAGCACCATATTTAAAAAGCATTTAAAGTTTCAGGCCCCTTCAATACACCCAGAACCTTAACATTTGCTAAGATCATAGTGATAAGGTTTGAGGCACGATGTAAACTGTTCGAGACGGTCAATATCCATGTAAAGATGATGGTATGAAGGGAGTGTGCATAATCGGGTAAATGAACGTAAAGGGTTTACAGCGTGATGGCCAGAGAGGTGATAATAAGAGCTTAAAGATAGAAGGAAAAATTGGCAAGAATAAGGCTGGAACTCCTTCAAAAACAATTAACAAAATAAATAGAGAGTGAAATTATAACAAATGAGAGAAATACATACTAACAGACAGGGAGAGAAAGTGACACAATGAAAATATTGGCTACACGAAACTGAACATATGGCTGATGAAAAACAATACAAAAATAGACTTATATATGCATATAATTAGAACCAGTTGACAAGAGAGAGAGGGAGGAAAGAGACAGAGAGATACACAACGATTTTTTATCTTAAACAATATGAATATGCCCCGGTACTACTGTAATTAAAAGAAAATGAAGTTGTATATTTCTGATTTTGTTCAACCAACGCCCCTGGTGAAGCGGTTTCGCTTTTCCTTACGTTTTGCATGATAATTATGATAATATATTGATCATTGTTCACATTTCAGCATTATTTGACAGGGTGATATTGTAAGTCGCAATTTGTTTCGACATGTATCGAATGGTGAGAGATGATATGAATAAGGGGTGTGTTGGTGACGAGACCGATACCAAAGCGACAACAGATGAAACCAACAAAATGCATTACCCTTTAATGACCAGGACTCTGTCGGTTGGGGGTCGGCTTGTTGTCAGGCTGGGGTGTGACTGTGATATCACGAGAGATCAGATGAAGACTATCCACTCAATTGAAACTCACTTAACATTAATGGGAAAATCAAGGGAAAACACGTGATATCAAGTTACAAATAAATGCAAGGCACGCAATTCTAATCTACTATTGTTGATCTGATACCACATACATGCTACATAAAGACCTAGTGACCTCATGCCACGTCTTTGATTTAGACCTGACACAATTGAAAGCAAAAGACATTCTATATCTATACTCCATTTATAAAGAAATTAAGACAATTGGTTCGTTTTCTTCTGTTAACGCCTCCACACAAAAAATGCTTCAAATACAATTAATCACTCGAAATGAAAGTGGTCACTTGTGATTGGACGATTTCTTATAGGTTGGTAGAAACAGCGCCAGGCTCTAAAAGCCTCTCCCAGAATATATATTTGTTTTATTTGGACATCTTCACATACCATGACGAGAATCTCAGCTCTATATCTTCAGGATTGACGTGAGTTGGCGTAGATTCACATCGGAATTCCTAGTCTTTGCAAGCCTAGTTCACAAACTGAATATTTAGAATGTTGTCGAATAAGGATTTGATCCTCACCATGAAACCATTTCTACTTCTTTTTATTCTGCAATTTTTTTATCAGAAGTCTTTTTCGGCGGAAGTTTGTATGAATCACAAATATATAATTTTCAAGGGAGTTAACGACCAAAGTGTTTCCGTTCAATTTAGTGTCGCACAGTCATTGCGAAATACTCAAAATCTTCGGTGGACAAAAGATGGGAGTACTTTGATTGGAATATACCACAGTTCCGGTCATGATGTCATGAGCAGTGTCAGGAAAGAACGTTATACATTAGTTGAAGGATTCCATAACAACACGTTTGAAATATCTATAGAACTTGCACAAGAAAATGATTCGGGGATTCACACCATTTACGTTGACGAAGGGGCTCGATCAGTTTGTGTGGCTTTCGAACTAGATTTAAGAATTTACAATACCGACCCCACTTGCAATGCTATTTTTTACCGTACAACGGGTATAGTAGAGATGTCTTGCCATTGGATGCAGGTTGATACAGGAGACTACGCAGAGATTGTAGCTGGAGAAAGTGTGGTATCCAAGGAGACTGGAATGAACTATTTGGGTTATGTCTACAAGGAAATATCAAATATCTTCAGCGCTTACGTGACAAAAGAAAAGTTACTTGCTGGAAATGAATTTCCTTTCAAATGTTTAGTTTTTCACAGACAGTTGAATAAAAATAAGACGTGTGAATTTCCAACCATGATGCAACACACGATTTGGAATAAACAAACCGAGCGGTTCGTATTTGAGCATTGCATCCCAAGTGAGCATATTTCCCCTACGTGGTGGTACAGTGTTGATGAAGAATTGATACCTCTCAAATTTACAAACAATTATACATTGTCTAACATTTATCATATCGTTTTCTTTTACGGAGAAGAGAATGATCACTCAAATGTGATCCTGCATAACATGGATAAACTAAATGTATGGGACTACCAGTTAAGCAACGTTTCGTTTCTTGCGGAATACAGCAACGATCAGCAACGGCAATCACATTCACCAGAAAACCTGGAATGCAACAATTTCAGTGTTACCGTCAAGGTAACAGCTCTTACACTTTCTACTTCTACTTCTACTTCTACTTCTACTTCGACTTCTACTTCTACTTCGACTTCTACTTCTACTTCCACTTCTACTTCTACTAGGCCTAGAACTCTATTTACCATCATGACAACAACTTTGGTCTCCATAACCGGAGTAGCATCGGCACTTGGATTCATCATTGGTATTTGTTTTACAAAACTGTATGGCATGTGTCGAGAAAAATGTAAGACCTCGGGTTTTCGAAGTAGTTCAACGTCTGTAGTAGGTGAAGATAACACGGGAACCCTGGAAATTCCGAATACTATGACTCAAACATCTCAACCCGATGAAGCTTCTCTCCCTGATGGGGCTGTCTCAAATCAGCCATTAGTTATAGTTGATGATCCGCAGTTTGATTTCCTGCATTCCGGTCGGCGCAGTCAGTCAAGCATTTCCGCCTCTCGATCAATGGTAGAGAAAGAGGGCAACTCTACTTCACATCTCACAAACATCTGCAGCGGTGCTAACTTTGACTCTTCAGGAGTTCTCGGTAAGTCTGGACGAATATACGAAAAATCTGAAGCAGTTCCTCACAATGATGAAGTGAGCCGCAAGACATACGCTCCAAGTACAGCCATTGGAAGTGAGTCATCTCTGGAAATCACTTATTGTTCTCTGGACGATATTAATGACGCCACCTCGAATTCTAAGATGGAAGATCTGCCGTCATCATCGATACACATGCCACGGACCCTCCGATACAATGGCCACAAGGATTGTAAGAGTCCATCAAGTATCAGTGAAGAGACTATATCACCTGTTACACCAACTAATGCGCAGAAAGATGTATCGGTCAAACCGATGATAGACGTGGAGGCTCTTTACGCAAAACCTGACATGAGCCGTAAGACCAGGGAGATCCATCATTCTGCAGCATCCCGAGGTGTTACCAAGCAGCATGGTCAAGGAGACAGAGCTCCTGTGGATGACGACTGGAGAAATATGAGGATGGCAATGAATCAGACAAATCGTGTTGCAGAAAATGATGTAGACCCAGATGTCCTCGTTGATGACCCTATCTACGGTAACAGTGCGAGCATTCTCAGTCAAAATTATGAATTCCCTGGAGAAGATGCTTTGCATGTGAATACGTCTGGTAGCCAAGATAATTAAAGACAGTGCAGAGCAAAATGGATGCATTTTTTCATCTAATTCTTCCTTTGCAGTGCGACGTAAGATCACTCAAAGATTATTGTCCCTAATATTGAAAGTGTTGATCTACGAAAACATTCACAAGACGAAATTTCAATATTTTTTTGGTTAGTGTTGCAGACGCAAGACATTTTATATAATTAAAGAGAAGATCAACATTGCTAAGTCATCGTAGTGAAATTTAAAAGTCTTGATCTTTCACCAAATAATCAGGATCTACCAAAATTGTGTCTTTTTTACTCAGAGGACGGATAGTGATTCTAATAATTCGTCAATTTATGAAGGAAGTGTCAACAATAGCCCACGGTTTAATCATCATAGCATTCGTTAAAGGTTTTGCAGGTGTCACTTAAGTCTCTGAAAGCAATACAAAAGTTTGAATGTTGTATCTAGATGCCTCGGTTCGGAGAAAACTTGACATTTATTCACTATTTGTTAGTTTCTTAGTCATTTTATCAGGGTGACGGCGAAAATGGATTTACACTTTCTTATTTATCCTGTGCGGCGCATCGATATCAATGACAGTCGGTGGTTAATTTCTTCAAGAACCATATTACAAAGGTTCGACCGGAGAACCCCTTTGATTTATAAAGACAGGAAAGGGTTCTACTTTGCACGTCCTTTTCTAAGAGTTTTGTCAGTGTCGGAATCATTCGTGATTTAAAGAAGACTTGAAAGCATTCATCGGATTTTGCCTCAAACCTATTACATGTAGACGGCAATGTCAGATTTATGTTTTATAATCATAGTGTATCTTTTGTAACATTTAACTGATGAAATTGTATAATATCTCTATTCCGTTTATTCATATTTTTGTATTACACCAACTGGCAATATTTATAAATATATTCCATGCCTGTGCATAGAAAGAGATAAAGGGGAAATACAATTTGGTCTCAGTATGTGTGTTGGAAATAATATCACAGCATATAATTGATCGTGATCGATAGCGAAACAGCTCTATATGTTATTATTTGTTGCCTCAATTGTACTAATAATTATTTGTACAGAATGGGGAAAACTAGCTGACTAACTAGCTGACTCGGGAATAATTTATGTTTTATTAAATTGTGGCAACCCATGTAATACAAAACATGGTTTTAAGGCTTTCTTTCGAAAATAGCAATCACACAGTAAATCATGAACCACGGCTGGATAATCAATTAAATCAATAACCAACCTTGGATAAATCTGAAGTTTTGGTTTCAGCATGGGACGGTTCTTATTACAAGTACCATTGACACACCTCCATCAAGATAATTAATTTATCTTCATTTTATTTCATTTCAAGGGCTTACTGTATTCAATTCAGACTGACACTTTCAACTTGGGGAAAACGAGTCCATAGTTTTGAAATGGGTTTGATTGATAATTGGTAATAGTATCAGTTAGATCCAATAGAAAGAAAAGCTCAAGATACTTAATGATCATTACTAAAGGAAAATACATTATTAATGAGACCCCGCCTCCACAGTGATGGAATGCGTCTGCATGCATGTGGTGCCAAACTGTAAATGAATTCATGTGTTCATAGATTTGAATAAATGTACACTTCAATTGGTTAGGATACACAATTTTCTGAACCATGTAAGAACGTATTACGTTCACAGTAACAAAATGAAACGGGATGCGTTTTTGCGGGTACCTGAGATTTAATAGAGGATGGAATCTTGTTACTCTGAATATCAACATCATGACAATAATAACAACTACGACACAAACTTTCCCAACTGAATATAAAATACTTTTACTTAAACGTTACACTGCTCCAATCCGCCCCAGGGAAGGACCCGGGTATTATTTTCGAATCTTTTGATCAATTTATACAAGTATCTGCACCTGAAAAACTGGATGGAGCCGGCATGTCCAATCCAAAGTACTCTCTATATCGGGGCCACCAACAGACGAGAACTTGTGTACAACCCCCCACAGCCCGTAAAAAGGCGACACTGTTTCCTCATTAAAGAGGGCGAACAGAGTTTACCTTCTCATATGGAATTTAACTGTGAGTACCACAAAGTGGGCTATACGTATAACACCCCTCTGCATACAAAGAAGACACACAGTTCCACTGCATTAAACAGGCGAACAGATGCCTACTTTACAGGCGGGTACATGTTATAAATATCATCGGGGCCCCAACCGGAAACCAATAAATATTGAGCTCTGAAAAAACTGGATGGAGCCGGCATGTCCAATCCAAAGTACTCTCTGCATCAGGGCCACCAACAGACGAGTACTTGTGTACAACCCCCCGTAAAAAGGCGACACTGTTTCCTCATTAAAGAGGGCGAACAGAGTTTACCTTCTCATATGGAATTTAACTGTGAGTACCACAAAGTGGGCTATACGTATAACACCCCTCTGCATACAAAGAAGACACACAGTTCCACTGCATTAAACAGGCGAACAGATGCCTACTTTACAGGCGGGTACATGTTATAAATAAACGACAGGACGAAATGCCTGTTATCATCGGGGCCCCAACCGGAAACCAATAAATATTGAGCTCTGCAAGATACAATGGCCAATTAAAATAATCCAATTCATATTCTCTAAAACACAACCTTCCCATGAGGTATTTTGCAGCAGTGTGTAATACACATAATCTTTATATGTATATATTAACATATATACACCTACACATATATATATGCGAAGAGGCAAAAATGCCAATTTCCGCCACACGGGCACCGCCCGCCGCCACTGAGCGTATATATTTGTATCACGTAATTTACGCAAATAAACTTACGTGTTGATTTCACCCTAAATTATAATGGGTTACTTTCGTTTCACTACGCGTTTTGAACGCGAACACGAACTTGAACCTATTGAATTCAACCAATTACCTTAATTTTGTTTCAATACCAACGTTGTGGGATTTCGAAGCTTGAGCTAAATCAACCAACTAACCAAAATAACGTGATAACTACCTTTCGTTTTCAACCCAAAACAATAAATTTAAAACACCTTTATGACCTCGACTGTGACTATGCTCATGAAAACACTCTGCAATAACAGTAAGTATAGTAAAACAAAGCCACGAACGGCTATATATATATATATGAACTAAGTACACGAACTTGAACGTGAACATATTGAATCCAACCAATTAGCCAAAATAACGTGATAACTACATGTACCTTTCTTTTCCAACCAAAAACTATAAGTTAAAAGCACATTTATGGCCACGACTGTGACTAAGCTCATGAAAACACTCTGCAATAATCGGTAAGTAAAGTAAAACAAAGCCACAAAACGGCTATATATATATATGTACAAAGTACACGAACTTGAACTTGAAGATAATGTATTCAACCAATTACCATAATATCTTTTCAATACCCACGTTTTGAAATTTCGAAGCTTGAGCTAAATCAACCAATTAACCAAAATAGCATGATAACTACCTTTCGTTTTAAACCAAACCAGTCTTCAATGAAAAACACGTTCGTGATCCCAACTGTGACCAAGCTCATGAGAACGCTTTATAATTTCCATTAACTAAAATACACAGCATCAAAATGCGGATATATTTATATGTACATAAACTTAACATGTTAATAGCAACCACTAGCCTAATAAGTCTCTTTCGCGCTACGTAAAAGTTTTATGCTTTTAAAGCTAGAGCTAAATAAACCAATTACCCGAAACATAATAACTACCTTTAAACATCAAAATGGGGAAATATATACCGTACATATATATATATGTACATTAAATAAATCAACTTAACATCTTAATAAAAACCACTAGCCTGATAAGTCTATTTTGCTATAACGTACGAGTTTTGTAATTTCAAAGCTTGAGCTAAATATAAATAGACCAATTACCCGAAACAAACGTGATTACTACGTTTCATTATGGCTTGAATAAATTCTCTACCGAAAACGGTATTAAATTAAAAACACACCTTATGGACACGACTGTAACCAAGCTCATGAATACCATTCAATAAATCAAAACCACTTCAAAGAACTCCACGAAAGTCTGTGCAATGTTTTCCAACCCCTTGATAAGGCTATGAAGAAACATATTATTCCCAGTCTCGGAGAGATGAATGCCATCTCTCCTAAACAGCTCGTGTCGCTCGTGCCTGATGGCCAGGTGATTAAAAGCACTGCCCCCGATCGTACGGCATATGCACCTAGCGTGCTTGTTTAGTGCTCGCCGCGTCCGATCGATTTTGGGCTGCTCGTCTTTACTGAAGCCGCTGTAGGTCCTACGCGGCAAAATATCTGGCCAAACGATGAGGGCATTGGGGAAGTGTTTGTGCAATCGTCCGAGCGTTGTATCCAAAAGCGAGAACAATTCTTGTTTTTTAGCTCGCCCGACGTCGTTTGTTCCCACGTGCAGGACGATGTGCGACGGAGAGGAAACCTGGATACCGGGCAGCACCCATTGGACATTTCCAATAACTTGACCTAGCTTAAGGCCCCTCCTTCCTCTCCAAACGACGTTGGCTGACGACCCCAAACCTTGTTTTCCCTTACGATGCGCGAAGGCGGCTAGCCAGTGGATCATGGAATCGCCTATGACCAGGATCGTACTCGACTGGCAACCTACAGCAGGAATGAAAGAAAAAACTTCCGGCAGCTCATTGTTGTTGATGATTTACTCGTTTCAAAATCACCAATGAAATGTAACATTATTGATCTTCAACTGCCTCATGCATAAACATGAGTCAATTATACATACTATTTAAATATATAGGTCTACCCAAATAACTGATAATTTTTCTTAACACACTTCCTTTAACTCAAATGATTAAAGAAGTAATATGGTATAATACATCATGAATTATGCAACAGGTAGCATATTAATACGAACATATCTCTTATGCGCGTCCGAGGACCAGCGCCCCGTGTTCTCAATTTCCCCTGCGTCAAACCGGTCATAGCAGCTGATGTGGCCGCGCCTTTTCTGAAAAAATGTGAGTAAATCGTGCTACTGGCAGATCCAAAAAGGACAAACACTATTAATTTGTCTGGCCGAAGGGGTCGCTTTCACGAATTGCATCGCCGTAGTAGGCGGGGGTTGAATGCGTGCATGGTGCTGTGGCAGTCATGAGCCACAATTCACTATCAATGACAGCCCATGATCTAGTGGGTTCTCTTGCTTGCCTCAGCCTTAACTGCGCATCGTATGTGCGCCAGCCGTAGCCGCCAAATCTAGCCGCCGTCCGGACGGTGTCCATATACTTAAACATCTCTAAGGCCCTAACTATATGCTTCTCGGTGTATATAGACGCAAATACCAAAAATGCGCTGGTCCATTGCTCTATTGAGGTTATTCGCGGCACCCCTCGCTGCAGTTGTACCTGCAATGTCGACCCCGACAGGGCAATAACCGTGGGTGCGCTGCCGTCTGTAACGGGGACATTTTTTAGCAAGGCCCCTAAATCAACAAACTCGCCTTTCCAGATTCTATCCCGCAATGCGCGAGGAACAGCTGGCCCCAGCACCTCCCGAGGAGTTTCCAACAAGGGAGGGTCATTGATCATAAGCCCCACCTGATGGGCCTGCTCAGGGCCTCCAATTGAGTTTAATGTATCAATACCCGCGCAAACCAACGGCCTAGAATCGTACTCACTTGCGGATGGACCCGGTCCCCGCTGCTCCACTCCGGGGTTCGGCTGCGGTGCCTGGACGAGAGGCTCTGATACGGACTGGGAAGGCGGAGCTGTTGCAGTTGCAGTTCTCCGTGGACGTGAGGACCCAGTTCGGTCAACCGTTGTCCACCTGGATTTCTGCTTAGCCTTCGGCATTATAATTCCCGACGCGATGATACAATTAACAAAGTTATGTAGCTAATATAAAGTTAACCAGTTATGAACTCCAAATGTACACAATTCAAAATCCCGTCGCCGTATTTAATTACTCTGAAGAACCAATGTTCCCTTCTGTAAATCCGATGTGGAATCGAAGTATAATAGTTGTCGACTACAATGTTTCCTCAATAAAATCCAATAAATTAATTTGCCATCGAATAATGTCTACATCCATCCTCTACAAAATACTCAAGGTGAATGAGGATATTAACTCCAACACCGTGGGAACCACTACATCCCGGCTAAAACAATTCCATGTATAGATTCGAAACATACCTTGCGCAAATTCCGTTTATAAATACGCGTACATGAAAGAAGCCGCGCGGCTGACTCAAAGGATGTCGGCATGTTATTGTTTTCTCTCAAGATGCCGCTAAGGGTCATCACTTAAGAGAAGCCGCCGCGAACTCGTGATGTCACTGATGAATGTAAACCATTTATATCGCCCTTCGTTCGATAAAATTTCTTATGTAAACGTTTCCTTGTATAATATTCGATTTCGATGAATGTGTTTTTCTGATGATGGATTATCTCAAGTCCCGCCGCGGCATTAGTCCTTTGGAAAGACGTTAATCTAAATTTGCCACTCTCCACCCAGGTGAAGAGTGGGTACCTGATACGCTTGAACGCTAGTTACATGTACTTTGGCAGCTCGGCTACAAACAGGGTAATATGTGTACAGCGCCATAAGCGTCAGAGCCTGACGGATACTGGAGCTATATAAATATCGATATTATTATTATTATTATCTACGAAAGCGCTCTATCAAATTTGAAACCGCTGAGAGGAATTTAAGGAGGCATAGCCACACCCACTTTTGTGAAATTAAATATGCATGAACGGTCTTCAGAGTGTAGGCGTGGCGCACAGACTACACATACAATATCAAATAAAACTGAATGTTAGAGGAGTAGACATTTACTATCGGAAATATGTGATTACTATTACGCATAAGAGGTATAGATTGGAGAGGCAAGAATCTATATGATAAAGCATCGATAATGCTAATAGATTTTTAAGTTTGTTTCATACATTGCAGTCTATGTATATTTTCTATTATATCCTGCATCAAAAATTTGTTGGCTTTTGATTGGTTGAGAGCTCATCACATGACAAAAAATATTTGAGCTATTTTTAGAAAGTACTATATGAGAGTACTATTTTGGTTTACTATTTGAGAGTTGAAAAAAATGTGATTTTTTTTTTCAAATCTTAATTTAATGAAAACAAAATATTTTAAATCTTTTTAGATAACAATTGTTTTTTTTCTAAATTTATTTTTCCCAATTTTTTTTTTTTTTTTTTTTTTTTTAAATAAATGTTTGATGCAGGATATAAAACAAATATACCTTGCCTTCTATTCGAGGTACTGGTTAAACTATGGGCCTCGGTGACTCCAAAAGTACCATTTGCTTCGGGGCTGCGCCCCTCAGCAAATAGTACTATTGGAGTCACCTCTTGCGCATAGTTTTAACCAGAACGTCTCAAGGCAGTGTATATTTGTATACTATGTTTGACGAAGGATGACTGATGTATAGTTGTTGGAAGAATTGAGTTGGGTTTGATATAACATGTTGGTTTAAGTGATTTTCAATGTGAGGTTGATTCCATCATTATTTTGGTTGTGCCAAGTAATACGGTATGTGTGGATTCAGGTAGGATTTCGTAGCAAGAAAAAAAAATCATATGTCATTGAGATTGCTGTATCAATATACATTATGTTAGAAAGAAATATAAATCTACTTTTATTGTAGAAAACCTGTATTTGTTAGTACTGAAAATGGTATGTATAACAAAATTGAATAAGAACTTTTCAATATGAATTTCTATTTTTGTTTTAAGTTGTACAGAGTGTTGCTTTGAATAATAATCAATACAATCGTATCCAAATGATATGTGTCTTTCATGTTTCTTCGTGTCTCTTTATAGTAATTTAAAGAGCCTTTACTATACCCCTGATAGTGCATATAACATTTTATTCACAAATTGTCGATGTTATATCGGGATGAGCTTAAATATCTTATTAAAGATTTGATGCGCTGCCTGAGCTTTAAAGGTCGTTTGGTACCCATACGATTGACCCGCATTCAAATATATTCGAATGATACAAGTCGAATAGATGCCTCCAATATTGTTTTTACTGATATTTTAAATTTTTCGATGAAGGAACAACTAAAAATGTTACCGTACAGTCTGATTATTTGAAAAGAATAAACCTTGAATAAAAATAATTATAGAAAGGCATTTTTTAGCACAAGGGTCTTGAGGGGAAACAAAATCATACATTTTAATATACTTGTGATCTGTGCTTATTCCGAATGCTAGGTCCTCAACGCAATAATGAAAGTGTGTAACTGAAAACGAGCAACCACATGGAAATACATATTTCCGTCGTTTCAATTCCTTCGTAATGATTGTTATTAACCCTAAGCTCCTTCATATTACCAAGGCAACATTTATTTGTATGTGCTACTTCCTTAAACTTTGATATCGATACAAAATGAAAATGAACGAAATAATCCCAAATTATTTGTCACACTTGATTAAGAATAAAAGCCAGACAAAAAGAAGTTCTAGTATAGTTGAAAACCTATAAAACTGTTACCAGCAGATACGATGATGCAATTACTTTATTATAGTTTAAATATTGTTCGGAATTTGAATTACCACATTTTCATAAATGGAAGAGCTTCCTGCTATGTTATCACTTATTACTTGTCTGGGGAATGCACTTAAGTATATATATATATAAATCACTTTTTCGATGTCAATAATTTGAACAGAGAAAGCTAAAAACTCGTTTGATACCAAATTATCATCCGATCGCAGCGAAAGAGAAAGAACAAGAAAAAGAAAATCAGTTAAAGAGTGACGGATTGAAGGATTGAATACACGAGTTCACGAGGGCGATGATTAATGCATGGAAATTTGTGACCATTTGGTGTGGAAGGTAACCCTGATAACCAATGAAAACGGTCTCCCTAAACCTCACCGCAGATGGCGAACATCTGAATCCGCTGCGGGCAGAGTTCCAAGCAGGAAGATAAATACATGATACCAGCACCTCGAAACTCAAGATATTATTTCTCATCCATTGCATGTTTGCACGGGGTCTTAGTATTGCATTAAACACTTGTGCAACGGATATGCTTTCACCAGATAGAATGCAGGCAGTATTTTTAATATATATTAATGTATGAGTCCCTTTGAAGAATAAATACTGAACATCGTTCAAACAAATCACATTCGATTGCAACAGAAAATTTGAGATACATGAAACGAAACTGTTGGAAAAACGAAATGCATTATGAGATCTTGATATTTTGTGATGACAATAAGGAAAGAAATTACTTTAAATTGTTAGGAAGTATAACTCTTCTGGCATGTTTCTTGGATTAGATTCTAGAGAAGTCGTGTAAGTTTGCATGATGCTCAGTTGTTGTCTTTGACAGCACACACACAAAATACCACTCACAGGTTCTAAATCAAATCCCCCATTAATTTCCTAAGCCACCATGATAACGAGTTAACTCGTTCGAAACGTTTTTCTGAAAATGCAAATAAATAACGAGATTCTGTAATGTATACACATTACTAATAGGGGGAAGCAGGATCTGATATCACTTCCGTTTTCCAGGCACGTAGCCCGAGTGTGATGTGGGGGGGGGGGCACATACATGTAATCGATCGAGGTAAAAGAAAGGAGTCTAACAAAGTTCAACCAATCCTGGAAATGTTTGGGGGGCACGTGCCCCCCCCCCCCCCCCCCCCCTCCCCCATCCCCCCCCCCCACCCCGCGGCTACGTGCCTATCGTTTTCACAGCAATTCCTAACGCGTGACTTCATTTATCCCTGAAATGATATCCGGATAGTTCTGGTTTCATTGAACCAATGATGAAATGAGATACACTGTAAGAGTTGGAAAGGCGGTCGTATTGAACAAAACCACTCATGACTTTCACGAGGCTCCGCCCTCAGAAACCTTATCATTTGATCCGCTACATTTGCTTTCCCATCTGCCTTTCATCTTGGTAGTACGGTGCCTCGTTCCCATCAATAACTGCAATCCACCAATCATTAACAGGTGTGTACCTCATTGTCTCTTTATTCCGTTTTTTTTCAAATTTGTCATGGGTAATTGCAACAAGAATTGTCTACGCTACTCTCTACTGAAATGATAGAACTTGCAGATATTATTGAACCTCCTATCCTATGTTTTTATCGCGGTGGCTTACACGACTCGTACTTCATATGCTTATATACCAAAACATAGAAGGCTTATGAACTCAGCTTAATTTTGTATGGCAACAACGGATTTGATATCGACAATATTTGTTGAGAACTCTTTTGAAATGTCTACACAAAAATTCACCAGGACAGCAATGACTTGTTCTTTTCTTATTTTGCCTATTATTTTCCATGTCACGTTGTCTTATGACGAATCATTTTGGTGTCGAAGCGTGCAAGAAGAAGTGATGGACGTTTGGAGCGGACAGAACATTTCCATTAGATTTTATTTGGAAGATCCATTGCTACACGTTCAAACGTTGCTGTGGAGAAAGGCTTGGGTAAAACCACACGATCAACCTTTAGAATACGACGGTTACGGAGATTCTGAAGATGGCCGTTACAGATTGACTGAAGTCAGCAACATTACTTTTGATTTATTTATTGGTTACACGGAGCAGAATGATTCAGGACATCATGTTGTCACAGTTAATCAAGGTAGCCAGTCACTTTGCCTAGCTCTCGTGCTTAATTTAACTGTCAAAACTCCAGAACCGATATGTTTGACACAACTCAACAATGAAAGCAGAAAATTACAGATTTCTTGTGAATGGGTGCAATTGAACGTAGGGGATCGAGCACACTTTGAAGTAGACAACGAAATCCTGTATGAAAATGAGACTCCGGAACTGAATTTCAATGGTTCCTTTAATATGACGCATCAATTCAGCGTATACGTTGGTCTTGATAAGATACTTGATGAAATCATGGTACCTAAGAAGTGTATTGTTTCCCACAGGAATGGAAGAGCGAGAGAAGTGTGTGAATTTACCGTGGTCACACCTCATCCTATTGCACATACTCAACATAGAGGAAATGTGGACTTTGAATGTTGCGTTGCCAAGCCAAGAAAACCCACCCTACTAGTATACGACGGTGATGGCAATGAACTATCTGTCGATTCTAAACAAAATTACAATACCATAGACGCTGATTGTATGATCTTCGTTCTCTGCGGTTCAAACAAAGCACTGTCAAAGATTACTATTCTTAACATGACAAGTTTGGATGTTAGAAAACATGCCACATACGAGAGATCAACTCTATCCCTACGTGTTGCAGACCCAAAACTTCTCCATAACGATTCAAGAGAAGATGAGCAATGTGAAGTCATCGAGGTGAATTTTACAAGACAAGATTCGACAACAAAAAAACAGGAGGGAACCTCTCCAGAAAGTGTGATCGTTCGAGTCCCTACTCAGGTGACTGGTACGGCATCGAAACCGGACGATAATCCGGTAAAACACCAGGGTATCATAATGGCAATAGCCACGATAGCAGCCCTTGTGCTTGGGTGCGTCGCTGGTGCTTGCATTACGAAATGTTATTCCAAGTACATTATCCCCCATAAAGACAAGTATCTTGTCGGAAGGGATATGGGGAATGGTCCTCAGAGAGGTTCAACGGCAACGGATGACGATAACGCAGGAGCTCTAGCATTGACCTTCACAGCTCAAACACCCCAACAAAATACAGACCCCGGGTCCCCGAGAGGTGGACTTAGCCGGCGTCCGACAGACGAAGAAGAGCCTTTTCTTAGACAAGGTGCCATGCAGCCAATTTCTGGACCGCTAGGTGGATCACTTAACGTGCCTTCGCAAGGAAAAATGGTGGAACATGACACTGGCGTCGCAAGTGAGCGAAATGCGTGCACGGCCAGTGCCAAGGCACCATGTCCAGACAGTACCTATTGTTCAATGGATGATGTCGAAGGCATCCCTTCGAGTGCACATAGCCATGGATCTCACAGTATTAACCAGTCAAGTCTGTCGTCGGGTCAAGAACCGACATCGAGAGATGACTTAATGGCAACAAACTCACTAATTCTAGATTTGGATACACTCTACGCGAAGCCTGACATGAGCCAGAAAACCAAGAACTTGGTCTCTGCGGAGTCAGATTACGATGGCCCGAGGGTCCCCTTAGATGACTACTTTCAAAGCATTCTCGTTCCGGAGGATAGCCTACATCCACGTGCACTGAGCACCGATCAAGATTACCATGTCTACGACAACAGCCTAGCAAGTCCTACCGATGAATCGACAAGTGGCGGTGAATTGTATATGAATACGCTTTGATTTCAACAAGAAGTACGGTTGCAAATGCTGTCATGTTTTCCTTGAAAAATAATTCAGAGACAAAATACACCGGCAGTGATTTTTAAACCAAAGAGAAAGCTTGATTATGCCTTATATATAAATATATATATATATTTTTTTTTTTGGGGGGGGGGGGGGATTCTAAGGTCATTCTAACATACCATCAAGACAATTAGTGATGGCACAGATTAATATAGCAAGTTTCACATTCATAGCATTTGCCTGTAGTATTTGCGTTACCTCGTATTAATACTCTATTTTTTAATTACATTTAACTTATCTATTTTTACCAGTCTTTTAGTTTACTAATTTAATTATGTTATACATCGTGATAGAAAAATTCCACCTCTGTATTAGAATTTTGGAAATATCTATCATAAGGGTTACATTAGTTATGTCGACCATGTTGACTTTCTTCCTGAATTACTCTACTAAGATATTTTTAAGCCCCTTGTTAATTCTAGTAAATTTAAGGGGTGATTTCTTTTATTGGTTTTAAGATGCAATTTAGTTGATAGAAAAAGAATATGATGTCTGACGAGGATGCGTACCATATGCGAATTGGGTATATTCTAATGCCAATTATAAACCGAAAGTAATTTAGGGTGATATGCACAATTTTAACCATGCTCCTATTGTTTTGATGGTTTTCGAAACCTCACACTTTAATGGCAAGCCTTTTGTAGGTTCAGGTTTGAAAGTAAAAAATCACATCTGGTTGTAAAGATGACAGGAAATTAATAACCGTTAAAACATAGTTTGAAAAAAAAGTCAGGGTAGTGAGTCAAATGAGAGCAACTTTGTGTTATATATGGTTTAGAGTGGCAGTGCGCCCTCTTGTGTTATGTACTGACTTGACAACCAGAATGGAGATCACTAGAATAAAGCACTAACCAGTTGAAGTTGTAAACTTTAAACAGACTTTATTGCCTATTATGTAGAGTCAAACAAAGGCATAAAACATGGTGACAGAAGTGTAGTGACCATGGACTCATTCCTGAAATCGGCGTACAGCCAGGAAGAATAATTTACAGAGTCGAACTGTTCACGTTCCGAGCAAGTTTGCAGCAACCGAGTACACGCGAAGTCGTCGTACAGTGGACAGATTAGCGAATGGTTCGTAGCATAGCATCCATAAACGCGACGTCGTTGAGCAGCGGTGAATATGAGTTATGAACATTGTCGCAATAGACTTGACTCGTCAGTCGATGTAATGTGAACTATCAATAATAATTACGATGTTTAGTTATTTTGGTTGTTTTACGTATGCATTGTTTGGAATGAAAAGGTGTGGATTTATGGAAAGAGTGCATTAATAATAATATCAGAATTAATACTCAATAAGTCCAATCAGTCTGGTTCATTCAGTGGTTTAGCAGTATAGTTTACTCCGTATTAGAATTTGCTGATTTGTTACTGTAAGTGTAATTGTATAGGCGGTAGAGATAAACATGTCTAACACTGAGGCAGTACAAGATCCTCCCCAGAGGGGAAGTGAAGAGTCAGAAGGAGTAAATGAAACTGAGACTAACCAGGGTCAGGTTTTGAGTGATAACAATACTGATAATGATAGTGTTAGGACCAGAAATAGGCCGGGCAGTACAAGTAGAACAAATGTGCCACTCCCAAGACCTCTTTCGGTAAAAGGGGATATGAAGAAAAACTGGGGTATTTTCACCCAGATGTGGGACAGTTATGAGGTCATAACTGGGTTAGAACACGAAAGTGATAAAATTCGTGTGGCACATTTCATAACGGCACTAGGAACTGATGCATTGGAGATTCAACAAGGCCTCCCTTTCAGAAATGAGGAGGAAAGAAAGAGTTATAAATGCATAAGAAAACTCTGGTCTGAATATTGTGTCGGGAAAACAAACATTACTTTTGAAAGATATCAGTTCAATAAGTGTGTTCAGAATACTGATGAGTCAGTTGAGAATTATTATGTGAGGTTAAGGTCTCTTGCAAGTACTTGTGAGTTTGGTACTCTAACTGATGACCTCATCAGAGATCAAATCGTTCTAGGGATTAGTGACGATAATACCAGAAAACGTCTTTTGCAAGAGCCAAATCTTACTCTGTCTAGTTGTTTGGATATCTGCAGAGCTATGGAGTCGTCCAAAGCTCAGAGCAAAGCCATGCAGGAACCAGTATCTGCCTATGCAGTGTCCCATAAACCAAAGGTTTGGAAGCATAGTGGGGGTAAGGGCAAGAAGCTAGCTCCTAAATTGATCAATTGTGGTTTCTGTGGTAGGCAGCATGAAAAAGACAAATCCAAATGCCCAGCTTATGGCCAAAAGTGTAAGCTGTGCAAAAGAGAAAATCATTTCGCTGTGAAATGTAGACAGAATAAGAACAAGGCTCACAGAGTAGAGACAATTGAAGAGGATGAAGATTCTGAACAAGAGTGTGTATATGTTTCTCTGATAGGCACAGATGAAGCATTTCAGGTATCTGCTGATAGTAAGAGTCCAAATTATCAGAAAAAGATCATTGCAAAGTTTAGAATCAATGACGAAGACGAGATTGGTATGCAGGTTGATTGTGGAGCGACATGTAATGTTATCCATCTAGAAGATGTTCCATCTGGGACAGAGTTAACTAGTACAAATCAGGTTCTGATTGTGTATGGTCAAGGAACAGTACCAGTTGCAGGGAAATGCAAGTTGCATCTTAGGAATGTAAAGAATAACAAGAGGTACTTAGTTCCATTTGTTGTTGTGAAGGGTGAAGTCACAAGACCACTGTTGGGAGCTAGTACAGGCCAGCAGATGAAGTTGATCAAAGTACAGTATGAAAACATTGAAGTTGTTCATGCAGTAGCTAATGATGATATTCTGATCCCATACAAGGATGTATTTACAGGGTTGGGTAACATGCCAGGAGTAGTTCATTTGACCTTAGAGGCTGAGGCAAAGCCAGTAGTGATGCCCCCTAGAAGGGTCCCTCTTTCAATTAAAGAAGATTTGAAAGAAGAGTTGTGTAGGCTTGAAAAGCTGCAGGTGATTGAGAAGGTAGAAGATCCTAGTGATTGGGTATCTAGTCTTGTAGTAGCTAGGAAACCAAGTGGTAAATTGAGAGTATGCATCGATCCGCAACATCTTAATAGGTCGTTGAAGCGTGAGCATTACCCATTGTCAACGATTGATGATGTCCTACCACAGTTAGCGAATGTGAAAGTCTTCAGCAAGGCCGACTTGAAGGAAGGTTTTCTACAGTGTAAGTTGGACGCAGAATCATCCAAGCTTACAACATTTCAGACACCTTGGGGTAGATATAGGTATCTTCGCTTACCCTTTGGTCTATCACCTTCGCCTGAGCTCTTCCAGAAGCGCCTAGATCAGTGCCTTGAAGGCCTACCAGGAGTATTCGTCATAGCAGATGACATTCTCATAACTGGACAAGGTGAGACACATGCAGAGGCCTGCATAGACCATGATCGTAACATGACTAGTTTCCTTCGCCGATGTCGCGAGCGAGACATCAAGCTGAATTCTAGCAAGCTTGAGTACAAATGTAAGGAGGTGCAGTTCATTGGTCACCGACTGACCAAGGAAGGTGTTCGGCCCGATCCTAGCAAAGTCGCAGCTCTCGTTGACATGCCACAGCCAGTAGATATACCTGGAATCCAGCGATTTGTGGGAATGGTTCAATACTTAGCAAAGTTCTTGCCATCATTGTCGGGGCTCAGCGAACCGTTACGTAGGTTGACCCACAAGGACACTCCCTGGAACTGGGGAGAAGAACAGTCTAGAGCGTTCATCGCGATCAAAGGACTTGTTACAGAAGCACCGGTTCTCCGATACTTTGATCAGCAGTTGCCGGTAGAGGGTCAAGGTGATGCCTCAGAAAAGGGCCTGGGTTTCGTGTTGACTCAGAATGACCAACCGGTGACATACTCAAGTAGAGCGTTGACTGAGGCCGAAACTAGATATTCTCAGATAGAGAAGGAACTTCTTGCGCAAGTTTTCGGACTTGAAAGAAACCATCAGTACGTGTACGGTAGAAAGGTGATCCTTTGGACAGACCACAAACCGCTAGTGACAATAACGCGTAAACCGTTGGCTTGTACACCAAAGAGACTGCAAAGATTACTATTGCGAATGCAACAGTACAATGTAGAGATCTTCTACAAGCCGGGTAGAGAGATGTACTTAGCAGACACCCTGTCGCGAGCATACTTACCGAACTCCGAGCAATCGCCGACAGAGAAAGAAGTTGAAAGCATTCACATGCTTGAGGACTTAGCGGTGTCGCAGAAGACGTTAGCGCTCATCAGGATTGAAACGCAACAGGATGAAAGCCTACAAGCGGTAAAGGGACTGATCCTTGAGGGGTGGCCCGAAGACAAGTCTCGTCTGCCACCTGGGACTTCTCCATACTTTGACATCCGTGATGAACTAACGTATGATGAGGGTATAATCTTCCGCGGACAGCGTTGTGTAATTCCTGTCAAAGTGAGACCTCGTGTGAAACAGCGACTTCATAGCGCACACACAGGAATACAGGCCACACTCGCAAGGGCCAGAGAATGTGTATTTTGGCCAGGGATGACAAGCGATCTTACAGACTATCTCTCACACTGTGAAGTCTGTGCAACCTTTGCTCCGAAGCAAAGAAGTGAACCTCTGATCAATCATGACTTGCCGAAACGTCCGTGGCAGAAACTCGGTATAGACTTATTCGAGTTGAACAGCAAGAACTATGTTTGTGTTGTGGACTACTTCTCAGACTACTTCGAAGTTCTTCCTCTGCCACACAAGAAAGATACCAGAGCAGTCGTCAGGCGACTAAAGAGCATTTTCGCATGTCACGGTATCCCAGAAACCATTATGTCGGACAATGGTCCCCCATTTAACTCACAAGATTTCGCGACCTTCATGCAGGAGTATGAGATTGAGCACATCACGAGTTCTCCACATTATCCCAAGAGCAATGGGAAAGCGGAGAGTGCCGTCAAGATTGCGAAGGGTCTCTTACGTAAGACAACTGAAGCTCAAGAAGATTTTCAGCTAGCTCTTCTAAATTGGCGTAACACACCCACAGCAGGACTTGATAGCTCGCCAGCTCAACGCCTGTACGGTCGTCGCACTCGCACTCTTGTACCAACCGCGTCCAAGCTTCTGATTCCTCGCACACAAAATAGAGTTGTCGCAAAGAAAGCGGAAAAGCAGAAGAAGCAAAAGCAGTACTACGATAAGAGCACGAAAGAGCTACCACCATTGAAACGCGGAGATATTGTTCGTGTTCAGCCGCAGTCTAACGCACAGAGTAAGCGATGGCACAAAGCGAGAGTAGAGAAACAAGTTGATTCCAGATCATATCTAGTCAGGTCAGAGAATGGCAATATAGTTCGACGAAACAGGAAGCACTTGCGCACATGTAGTAGCACATTCAGTGACCAGTCAGATATATTCTCCACCCCTACTAGCGTAACTCGCGAACAACCAGAGCCATCAACATCCGAAGCGAAGCGTAGCGACACAAATTCTCCAGATCACGTAGCGAAGTCTCCTCGTCGCGAAGCAAATAATGATATTCGCGAACCCCAGCTCGCTGAAGAGACTCAAGAACCACCAAGACCAGCTCGCCGTAGTACCAGAGCTCGCCATCCACCAGCTCGCATGAAAGATTTTGTTGTTGATCATTAAATAAACATTATGTGTAACTACTTTATATAGATGTAGACAGTCAACTATATATTTGTTTCATTAAGAGAAAGTTAGTATGTTGTTTATATTGATTGGTTGGTGTTGTTTAGACAAATCAAAACAAAAGTATTTGATTTTGGATCTATTTGAAATTTGATGAAGATGATACATAATCTAAGCCAGTGTTCCAAAGGACTAATCGAAAGAAAACAGAATTTAAGCTCATATGTATTGTCTCAAAAGAACAACAAAACCACTCAAGTGTAATTAAGCATCCATGCTGAAGTTGATTTATTATGATACTATTTCTATGAACACAGATATTTCCAGAGGATTTATAATTAGATTTATGTGTACTGATATGGGCATTCATACATGCATTTCAGGTTGACAAAATAATATACAGGTATTAACTTCTTAAAGAAGGAAGGATGTTATATATGGTTTAGAGTGGCAGTGCGCCCTCTTGTGTTATGTACTGACTTGACAACCAGAATGGAGATCACTAGAATAAAGCACTAACCAGTTGAAGTTGTAAACTTTAAACAGACTTTATTGCCTATTATGTAGAGTCAAACAAAGGCATAAAACACTTTGGACAATAGTTTTAAGTTTCTCCATTGTGCCTTCTTGTGAATCACCGTTTCTCTTAAAGATGAACAAAACGGGGAAAAGGTAATTAGCACTTTCACTCACCAACACGATCACGGAAACAGTGTGAAGGGTTAATTTTCTAAACAAGGGCTCATTCTCTTAGGTCATTCCCTTCGTTGCATTGTAAGTGACACTGTCTATCTTTGCCCTTCATCCATTGGCTATTGTCAGTTATAGGTTTGGCCATTGTGGTTTAGGAGGAAGGTCAGTAGAAGACTTCGCGAAGCCCCTCCTCTTTTGCGCGAGTATATTGTCTCTGCTCTAATCATTCCAAACCGACCATGATTATCAAACATTGGCTTTTATATCGCTCTTATCACATTACCATCTGAAACGTGGAACAGGAGCTCCATGCTTTAGTCATTCTGAATTCTTTTTATGTTAACGGACTTCATACCACCACTTCTTTTAGACAAAAAACTTTAATTAATAGCTTTTACTATAACAGCATAACAATTCGTCAAGATGATCGCCATGTCTCGAGGTAGCATCGGTGTTGAACGGACATTATTTGTGGTCGGTTTTATTTTGCAATGTTTCATCCGACTGACTTTTAGTCAAGATGATATTTTATGGTGTAACCGGCAACAGCAAGATTCAAGGCGTGAGGTGAATGGACAGAATATCTCTATTAGGTTTAATCTTAAAGAGACAAATGGTAGCCCTCAGTCACTTGTGTGGACAAGGGGAGAGTTAGAATGTGAAAAGCTACAGAATCGTACTTTGGAATGCATTACCAACACATCTCTTGATAATAGTCGTTATACGTTGAGTCAGATCAACAGGACCCAGTTCGAGATGACCATTGCGTTTACTGGATCAAAACGATTCGGGACAGCACGTCGTCAAAATTTACCAGGGGTCACAACCACTATGTACCATTGTTATCATGAATTTAACCATTAAAGGTACAGCACCTATTTGTTCTACGCTCTTCAATAGACATAGCGGTAAATTACAAATGTCATGCCAGTGGTTGCAGGTGAACAAAGGGGATCGAGCACAACTTATGGCAGGAAATCAGGTGCTATATGAATATGAAACGCTTCAGATGAACTACAGAGGTGATTTTGATTCATCAAATACATTAATTGCATACGTTGCTCTAGAAAACATATTTAACGAAGAGATCATGCCGAGTAGGTGTGCTATATCAGATTACAAAGGGAGCATACATGGAACATGTACATTTCCTACAATACAATCACTTTTCAGTGGGAAAGAACAAAATAAAAGTGCTTTTGTTGACCGTTGCAAGGTCAAAGACTCAAAAGTAGCATCATGTTGGTACGGTACTGGTGGTAATCTACTCCCATTCAATTATTCTAACGAGATTTCTTTGGTAAACATCAAGCAAATCGTTCTTGTCGGTGGGAACGAGAACAAACGTTATCAAGACATTGTCAATGAACAAATACAAGAAGATGTTAAATGCAAATCTTCTGAAGGGGAAAACAGCTCCATCATCATCGTATATTGTGAAAATGTATCAGTGAATGCTTCATCAAATGAGAAAGACATTGAAACACAAGTTCCTTGTACATTTCTGAAATCTCAAGATAATGACTCCTCGTCAAATTGTGTCGTGAGTGAAGAGATGAGTACGACTGACATGGACGTTGGCGAGGAAATAAAACAACTGTCCCGCGTAGTTATCCGCTTTGGAATCTGATTTAGCAAATTTTACAAACGATCAAGTATCAATATCGAGTCAAAAGAGAGCGATCACATGGAATTAGAATAAACACGATTCAATCGGTAGATGCTGAAGAGTCAGCTGACGCGACGACCTTATCGTCTCATACTTCGGCGAATGGGATAGATCCTGAGCACGGCGGTATCGTAGTTGACAGATCTCCTACACGTATATGGCCGCCATATGCCCAATAACCCCGAAAAACACGGTTTATCGCCGATAAACAAGGTTTATCGACGAAAAACAAGGTTTATCGAGCGAAAAACAAGGTTTATCGAGCGATAAACCTTGTTTATCGTGAGAAACTCTGTATATCGACTGATAAGCACAGTTTCTCTCGATAAACAAGGTTTATCGACGATAAACAAGGTTTATCGATAAACAAGGTTTATCGATAAACAAGGTTTATCGATAAACAAGGTTTATCGAAAAACACGGTTATTCGTATTTCGTCAGGAGAGGGCGCTTTTTAAAGTTGCACCCAAAGAGATTCGATCATACACAGTATGTCCTCCGTAGGAGGACTAGAGGGCCAACTAAAATCGTGACCTTTGACATTCCATAGGTTTTGCATTGGATGCATTATGGGGGTTTTGTCCGATTTGAACGACGGTTTTGGAGGGTCAATGAATATTCATGAGCAATGACGTAAAAAATACGCCAACTACTGTTTGTTGATTGGCCATCGACAAAATGTTTTATGTATTAGGTCATGCATAAAACATTTTTTGCATTCCCAGAATTCCCTACGATTTGAGCACGAAAATGGCGGTTGTATGAACTGCAACTTTCAAGTTATTCAATTACGAACAATGAAACATTTTTCTTTTAAGTGAATTTCTATTATAATAGAAGTTTGTCAAGTACATCTCAGTGAAGCAGAAAATCTTCAGGCGAACATTGACATCGAAGTGATACCCTATGATATCAAGAAAAGTAAGTAAAGATCCATTTTGTGTAAAGGTCTCTGAAATGATTGTGATGTGTTCGTCATTGCAGTGAGGGGCTCTCCGCATTGTCACAACGTATTACCCGGTTAACCCCCTACCCCATCCTCTTTTCTTTCTTCTGACCAAAGAATATTAAAGACCTTGACCGGAGCAGAGCATTATATAGACAAATTATATACCTACGGACTCGTGAATATTTACTGAATATGAAAATGCAAACTTCTCGAGATTCCACGGCCTCTGAAAGAAGTATTTAGCATCCGAACCCCAGGATTCACGGATTTGAGAGGGGCACCCCGGAGATTTAGTTTCGGCTGCGCTAGCCGGTGGCCGTTTCTACCCGTTTCTGATGACGTCATAACGTGTAGGTTATTTGGCCACTCGGTATAGCAGCTGGTTCTTCGCATGGTGGTCGGTATGTGAAGTTTTCTTCTCTCTTTTTTTGTTGTTGTAAATATCAATGTCGAAGCTGTATTTGGACATTTTACGATTAGAATGTTGACATTTTATATCTGTATTAATTTCACGCTACGTAATATGGAATATCAACCCCAAATTTCCACTAAATTAGATTGAAACGAATCATTTGCCCGCGCTGCTGGCTGCCTGCCTCGGTCTGCGATTGCACAACTTTCAGCAATCTATCGCTGAGCCTCGCGAGAGCACTCGGGCCGCGGCCGGCCCGGCCTGACTTGCCGCGCCGTGTCATGCTGGTGGTCGTGGAATATTTCTCGAACAAAACTAAGTTTCGCTCGCTTTTATCGCACAGATAGCCTTTCCTTTTGCATGGTTTACCAGCATTAAATCAAAGAATTATTTAGATCTACATTGTTTTATTGTCTAGAATATAGTCTGTAAACAATGAAAAATAAGAAGAAGATGAAATGGAGATTTTGAAGAAGAATTGGGCCTAAAAAAAAAGAAAAAGAAAACTAGGTAGTTGGTAGAATCTAGGCCTTGGACTCGTGCCGCCCAGTGGCAGTGCACTGCAGTACAGTGAAGCCAGGAACTAAATTATTTTGAATTGATGTCAGAAATCACATGGGTGCCTCTTCTTGATACTTTCTCGTGATGAAAACACTGTTTTTATTCAAATCAAAATGGTCTAGATCTAGTGTTGTTGCCAGGGATGATTATTAAAACAAAATCATCTGTCATTTGTTGTTGACTTTGCTTCTTTTTTTTTATCCGACTACAGATTAACTTTGCTTTTTTTTTCTTCTATGAAACTAAGTTTAACTAACTTTTGTCTAACTTTAATAGCAATGTTAATGTTATAGATCATTTATTATTTTGCCATTTTATCTTGATCTTGCTTATTGTCTCTGCCACATCTCTCTTCTGAAAGTCTCATATGGTTAAATTTGACAGTTTTATTTTGTCAAGGCAGCTTTGAAAAGAAGATCTTACAATTAGAGATGAGTTTTTAAATCATTGCAATATTTCATTGCTAATTCTAAATGGGAAGACCACAAGTCTATTGCCAAAAAATTTTAATTTGTGTACAAGATCTATAAATCATGAGGTTATTTTTGTCAAAATTTCAAACATATTTTGTGAAAAATGAAACCTGAAAATGATAAATTTTGCATTACAAAACAAAAGTTGATAAAGAATAAGGAATCACAGGATTCGCACTAATTTTTATCTTGCCCGACTTTATAAGTCTAGATGTAAATGTACATGTAGATCTTTGACATATTTATATTCATTTTAATCTTCTATCAATTGTAATATTGGTGTATTGGTGTCTCTTCTTATGTTCTTATTTTTCTCTTTTCCTTTTTTCCTCTTATCAAAGTGTATTTTTTTAACACCGTATAGATGAATTTTCAAGGTATAGTTTTGGATTTTATCTTGTAGGTTATGTGAAAGCCCTGATGAGAGTTGTCGTAGAACTGGTGGAAAACAGGGAGCAGCTCAGAGACAACATGGAGGAGCTACAGCCTCAACCAGCACGGAGTGCCTCTCATCATCACCCCGACAATGGAGAAGCCGTGCAAGCTTTTGAACAACATCATCGCTTTGGCGATAGAAACTAGTTCTTTTGGTGATAGAAACTATGATGAATGTGTCAGCTACCTGAACATTAACCACTGATTGTTTTATTTCAGTACAATACATGTTTTTCATAGACCCTAAATTATGTTTATGCCAGTATAATTATGGAGAGTAACATGGAAGTACTCTATGCAAGTGAGTAGTGGATTCCGATTCTATGTGAGTGTAAAGCACTAGAAACTTGTCTGTAAGCTTGTACATACTTACACAAGCCAAAGTCCATGGTACACATCAATAGTCATTGGTTTTAATAGGTAAAATACTTATTAAATTTGTAAAACTTACATTTTTAGTTCAATTAAAAACAATTTCTGAAGCATATGCACTAGATTTTCATAAACACTAAGTAAATCACTGTTGATCATGAATTTGGCACCAAATATAATCTGATTTTTCTCACAGTCCTTCATCTTGGCCAATGCTTTTTGCTTCTTATTTGCAAAAAATAAAAAATAAAAAAATGCATTTTTTTTTCTTCATCTAAACTGTTCTTATTCAAGAACCATTTGATGTATTGCACCAGATATGACTTTATTTTTTGTTTTTGATTTTTTCCCTTTTCTGCCGAGGTGAATTGTGTTATTCATTTTCAAAGTTAGTAGTTTTAAAGATCATGCCATATTATCACAGAAGAGGAAACATTGTGATGATACTTCATCGCATCCATACTTTTTTTCCTAACAGCGGTTTCCTGTTTGTCCTAAAACCTGGTTATAAAAGATTGAAAAATAATCATCCTTGCAGATATAATAAAAATAGTCATCTATCCTGTAAACTTTACATAAAATAAGGATGAATGTAATGTACATGTTGCATCAAAGTTTTTGTTCCAATGGTGCATCATTTTGAAATATATTGCACAAACAGAGAAGAAAATGATTGGGGGGAAAAACCGTCAATGGGATGTTCTGAGAATATTTTGAGCAAAGGTAAACATAAATTCATCTAAAGGAACACAAATCTTGTTTGTTTATTTCTATTATAGGTGTCTTGTAGGAAGCTTCATAATTTAAAGATGGAAATTGCTGTGAAAATGAGAGTGAGATAGAGAATGTGAAGGAAGAAGAGGGATAAAGATAGATACCAATAGGGATAGAGTGAGAGATGTGAATGTGATGGATGGAAGAGGAGAAAGAGAGATTGTGAAAGAGTGAGAGATGGGAATGTGATGGATGGAAGAGGAGAAAGAGAGATTGTGAAAGAGTGAGAGATGGGAATGTGGAGGGTGGAGGAGGAAAAGAGAGGCAGAGGGAGAGAGTGAGAGATGGGAATGTGGAGGAAGAGGAGAAGGAGGGACAGAGTGAGAGATGGGAATGTGGAGGGTGGAAGAGGAGAAGGAGGGACAGAGTGAGAGATAGGAATGTGGAGGAGGAGAAAGAGAGGAGGGACAGAGTGAGAGATGGAAATATGGAAGAGGAAACAGAGAGAGGAAGTGGGATAGAGAGATGGGAATGTGGAGGGTGGAAGAGGAGAAAGAGAGAGGAAGAGGGACAGAGTGGGAGATAGGGTTAAGGTTTATCCTTTTTGGGAGGATAGATTTGATGCAAAATAAAGGATTTCCTGGATTTATTACGATGCTTACCATTTATCACACATTTGAAATTTCGTCAAACGCAATTCCCTTCTCTTACTCTCATTATTCCTCTGTCTATCTTTGTTGTGTCCATGCTGTTATTTCTCTTTCTCTCAATTTCGTTTTCTCTTTCAATTTCATTTTCTCTTTCTCTCCCCTTTTCTGACTCGGCAGGTTGACTGTATATGAAATGCTCAAATTATTAAAACAAATTACATTGCAGGGTGTATAACAAAAGAGAAGGAACAAGGCATGTTGTTTTTTTTTTTTTTTTTTTGTTGTTGCTTGTTTATATAGATTTCAACATTCTTCCTCATAAGAAATCGTTGCTTGATCACAGTTTTGCAAAAGTTCGAATATCAGCTCTTGGAAATTAGAATCAAATGTCGAGATCAAAGTTCATAGCAACCATACCATCATGAGAAGTTCAAACAATAGTATTTGTGATGAATATGAAGATGAAAGCCGATGATCACAAATAACGTACAGAAGATGGCTGACAATCACATAGAAGATGACAGTCATTCAAAGTTCGCAAGACAATAGTTGATGTTACATCCTCATCTCAACCGACGCAGGATGGTCCCTTTGTACTGACCACGTCCATCAGGATACGCTTCCATTATTGAGGCATGGACACATGCTGGCAGTTGCACCCTGATGTCCTTCCCGAGCCAGCCCCAACACCATCTCACGACTTTCCTGTAGGCCACATACCTGTATTTTCTGTAAAATAAAAAGCAATAAAAAAATTTCATTATTTTTCTTAGGATAGATGATTTGATGTCAAAATATTAATTCTTTATTAATTAATTCAGGAAAATAAAAATGATTAAAAAAAACTAAAATGACCAAGGGTTAGTCATTGTTTGTCGGGCGGTGGGGGGCAACATTCAAAATCGCATATAAAGTTTGTGTTTCATAACTACAGATTATTGGGGGGGGGGGGGGTAACATGCTAAAACTCACAAATCGGTGGTCATTCTTGCCTATTTGTATACATTTCCTGAAAAAGTGCCCCGAAGCACCTGCAGATAAGGCAGCTAGTACACCAGTGGTCACCAGGCAAGAATTTTGGTCAAAACTAGTAATTCATCTTGCGGTGACTCAATTCGTTTTGAAAAGTTTCACCCAATAAACTTTCAAAATCAATCCATTTATTTTTTTGCCCTTGCCAAAATGATGAAAAGGAGAAACATAACTTACTCATTGTTCCTGTCCCCAAATGCTTTGGCTGCTCGGCGCCACCTATCTGTGTACTCCATCCATCCGATGTACAATGTTGTCGCATTTAGGATGGCCGGCTCAAACTCCTCAGAATCCACCAGACAACTTGAACCCTGTCGATCAGCCTCTGCCTTGACCTCTGCAATTTCCTGACAACAGACACAATCACCTTCATTGAAAGATGGAGGCACACGACATCTTCCACATGTACACCTTGAAATACAGAAAGATTCAAACAAAAATCAATACACCTACTATAATTTTATAAATATTTTATTACAGCTTCCTGATAAATATAAAAATGACATCGTTCTCGTAGTCGTAGTATGGTAAGAGTGCCCAAGGCAGTGCCTATGTCTGCGCACCCACGTAAATGCGCGATATTTATGGAACAAAACATCAAACTGACACCAATTTTCAATCTTAACCTCAACAATTCATTTAGATACCAAAATTTGTGAAAATAATTGGGAAGATTAAAAATGAGTTTTAGCAAGTTTCATTTGCCACCCTGAAAATTTCAATCATTGTCAAAAAAGAAAAGTCTGAACAGGGGGTTGTCCCGGGTATGAAACTTCACTGTGCTTGATTGAATTGCGTCCAAAATAGTGAGTGCGCAGACATGGGCACTTTTCAGTTTTGCTACACAAAATGACGAGCCCGTCTGAAATTCGTTAAAAAAAATTGTTCTTGTGAATAATTTGTCGAGTTTTTTTGTTTCAGTAATCATTAGAATATGAAGAACGGAATAACAATGATGATTCTAAAAATAATATCTTACTGTGTAATGAAATCGAGGTCGAATTTTAGGTGCGCAGACATAGATCTAGAGCACGGGTGGCCAACCTTTTAAAGCTCGCGGGCCACAGCTAACGATTGGCATAACTTGGCGGGCCATAGGAAGTCTTCTCCCCCGCCCCTACCCCCCCCCCCCCCCCCCCAAAAAAAAAAAAAAAAAAAAAAAAAAAACACTCATGCAATACGTGTACACACCTGCAATTTTGCAAAAAACAAGCAAACAACAAAATCAGTGAGAAAGAAAAAAAACGGCGGGAGAAAAGGGCTGCAAGTTTGAAGACAAGTATGGCATTTCAAACATATTTCTCGATTCACAACATTAATTTGTATAATTATGTACAAACTGAAATTAACACGGCGAGTGATGTTAATGCCTGGGGTATACTCAGATTTGGCTTTGACGGGGGTGTGCCGCTCAAGCCTCGAAACCCCTACCCATTATTAGGGGTCATTTTTCTCGAAAAAGGGACACATTTTCCTCAATTTTCGGGTGTTTGCATAGCAAACGCCCGAAAATTTTAGAAGCGGACCCATTTTTAATGGTATTTTTGTTAGAAGTGGGACCCATGTTTAGGGATTTTTTGTGACAAAGTCACCCATTAGAGCGGTACACCCCCGTATGTGATATGTGAATACCCCCCTATGTAATGAGAGGAAATTTTAGGAGTTTTGTATCAACCACGTAACGATTCAATATGTTGTGAATGATGGGAACAAATTATGGAAATAGAGATAGCTGTTTGTAAATGTTTTAACCTTTTTCATTGCTGCTATGCGGGCCGCATTTCATTTATGAGCTATTTTTATTATCACTTCTTCAATGCTCCGCGGGCCGCACCAGAAAAGCTCGCGGGCCGCATGCGGCCCGCGGGCCGCGGGTTGGCCACCCGTGATCTAGAGAATCATTCTAACAAGTTAACTTTAGAATTAGACATGCCATTTATGACCGAGTCTAGAGATCTACGGTATTTGATTTCAATTTTTGGGGGGAATAAATATTTAGAATGCACAACAAATTCAATAAGCTTAAAAGTCTTAATTACCAATCCTCGACATTTTCATGAAGCCGATTTGCGTTGTTGGCCCTTCCAGCATCGCCAACATTTTGCCCAGGTTCACCACGAGGTAAAGGCTCATACTCCCACTCGACGATACGCCCGTGTTCTCCGGCGTCTGCATCACTTGCATCGCTGTCGGTATCACTGCTGCTGCCACTGTCCGGACTGTCACTACTACCACTGACACTGTCATTTTCACCGCTTTCCCCGCAACTGCCATCCTCCTCACACTCAAATTCCATAACTAAATCATCTTGTGCATCTGCCCTGACGACTGGGGTAGCCATTCTCTTTAGAAAGACTTCTCAAAACTTCTCAAACTTCAATCGATAAAAAGCAGAAAGGATTCACGGTACGCAAAATCAATGTAGATCTCGAACATCGCGCGGCGAAGAATTATAGCAAACAATTCGAGTCTACACGGAATGACGTCACCCAAGTCCGTGCGGCGCGGGGGCTCTTGACCGAGGCGAATTTGGGAGGGGGCGGCAGTTGTACTGTAATTTTCATTTTTCTCAGTAATGAAAGGGTATTTAATTTTTTCTTTCTTGTATTTGTATTTTGTGTTTCATTAGCCGTCTGTGGATGTATGGTTGTGTACGCTCCGGTCAAGGTCTTTAACTGATTGAATGAACTCTAATATAAGTCATCGACGGTAATATTTTTAGAAACAATCAGGATTTTACCGTAGGTTATTTTATTAGAGCACATCTCATAATTTTAAGTTCAGTTCATAGCTTGATTACCGATAGTAATCGGTCGTAGATGTGGACCTGTTGTAGACTGCGCAAATGGCTCATTGCTAGTCCAAGCCGACGAGATATCGTCGAGCGGTTTTGATTTTCAATTCGCCGGTGCTAGCCGGCTGTAACACTCCACCAAGAAGCGACTGCGTTTCCTGAGCTGGCGTGGCTATAACTTTACAGTGTGTTACTGTAAAGCCTAGGCTAGTATATTCTAGCCTGAATTTTCTGTCTCTTTCGTTCGTTAGCC